>CATIWQ010327897.1:0-24864 GCA_949673415.1 Euphorbia schlechtendalii | reverse complement strand
GTTATTGTTTGATTAGAGTGATTGAATTATTGGGCAGGAGTGGGGTTTAGAATTAGGGCTTGGGAGGACATGTGACCTTCATTATACAAACACAACAACACAAACTTATCTCAAAAACTGAGCTACTTTTTAATGTGGGATTTATCATAAGCTCTCTCCCCTACTTGTTTGATATCCTTTGCTTGTCCTTTTCAATTTTTTTATTAAAAGCCCCTTATCGGTGCTAGTCTTTTTTGTTTAAATATCTGAACTGAATCAAAATAAATCAGTATGACTATGTTTCCACAACTGTGTAGGCTCAATCAAGTACCTCGAATATTGTAATGTAGAATAAAAAGCACAAAGGCAAAATTGGTCCAATTTTATTTTTGTGTAGAATATTGAAAACGCTTTAAACCAAACTCATGTAGTGGTTCCAGCGTAGGATTTCAACATTTAATATTTAATGCTCCTGCTTGCATTATCCTGAGCGCAATCCTCTATTGAATAACTTCAACTCTAGGGCTTCTGCATTTTTTTATTTGATTGGAATCATAGTTTTTTGAAATTAGGAATCACATAGATTGGTTTTTGCATTTAGTATTCATTTCTTGTATGAAAGAATCTTTCAGTTGTACTTGATGTCGTTTTTTAAGAATGCCTCGTCAATTACTCTATTCGGTGTCAAAAGATTATCATCTTATTTAATATTTCATTTTTTTGTCATTTTAAAAATTCAATGTCAAATTTAATAATTTTTTTCTAAATTTACGCTTGTATTTATTAGGAAAAAGATTAGTATAAACAAAGTTATAATGTGTTAATTAAGAAGAAAGAAAATTCCTAATAGAATAAAAATGATAAATTAATCATTTTAATAGTGTAATAAATGTTTTATTGGTTTTGATAAAATTCGTAGAATAACAATCTTTCGGCACCGGAAGAAATAACAAATACCATTAAATTGCTTAGCGATCTTCAAATGCTAATGTTAATCTGTAGTAACGGACATTAATGATATGTTAATGTACAGCTTGTAATTCGTCGGTAATCAGTACCTCAGCCGATTACCCTTTACTTGTTCCAAACGGGACATATGTATTCACTGCAAATAGTTGCGTAAAATGCAAGTGCGACTCCGCCAACAACTGGATGTAAGTGAGCGCTTCAATATCTTAAATGTTTTTGAGGTACTTTTCAGGGCGAAATTATGAGTTTTGATTTTGAAAATTGGTCAGATTACAATGCGAGCCATCGGGACTTTTACCGGCTTCGAATTCGAGCTGGTCGAGTTGTCCTTCAGTGCTATGTGACCAAAGTACTCTATCTCTTAGCAACACTTCTACCACTTCTTGCAACACTCAGACGTGCGCCTATTCCGGATTCTCTAACCAAACTATCATGACTACTCTTGCCACACTTAACACGTGTCCAGGTAACATTTTTATATGTTATTCCATTCTCCGGTCTCTATTTTTGTAAGAATTGGTCTAGTTTAACGGTCTTTTAAAAGGCGCTAGGCCCTAGTCGAGCTGTTAGAATCTTCGGGTGTCTAGGCGGGGACTAGTCGGATTAAATTTTTAAAATATTTAATATTTGTTAATGAATTAAAATAATAAATTTAATCAACACATAAATTTTTATATAATAAAATTAAAAATTGATTTAGCAACATTTTTCTGGGTTTTGGTGATAACTTTTTAAGCTTTGGCGACATTTTTCTAGACTTTGGTGACATTTTTCTAGGTTTTAACGACACTTTTCCGGTCTTTGGCGACACTCTCCGCCTTTAACGCCCGATTATATAAAATCGGGGCGGTGCCCCGCCTAGGCAGCTTGACCGCCTTTTAAAATGGAGATTTTAATAAACACAAGCAATAGCATTGTTGTACACTGCTAATGGCAACATGTTACAACAAGCGTTGCCGAAAATTTTGAGATGAAAATGGTAAATTTGTGGTTTATATTTTGATGTACAGGTGGTTCTGACAACTATGCATCAACAAGTGGTTTGAGTTGGAAGTTGGTTCTCATCTGCCTTCACTTGATTATGCTGGGTGTGGGTCCTTTTTAAAATTTTAATCATAGTTAGGTCAAACAATTGCAACACTTTAAAACTATTTTCCTGTGAATTGCTTTTATTATGTAGACTAGTCATTGTTCAACCAATAATGCCGTTTTTGTCGCTTTTTACAATAAATTTTCAATCGAAAATGCAGTTGCGTGGAGAGTTATAGATTACATGTCTTAACAAGTTTCGATGCTTAAATTGTATTATTGTATTGATAGTTTAAGAAGGGCATCAAAAGGTGCTTCAACTTGTCCGAAATATTCTCGTGTCCCTCTAAATTTTGAAAATGTCCCCGCAACTAGTTCGACTTAGAAAAAAAGTGCACCTTACGTGACATGGTTGAAAAAGAAAGAGAGTGAATTTGAAATTTTATTTAAAAAAAATAATAAACACCCAATTAATACCCATTACTGGAGCCAGCTCTCTCAAAATAGAAAGGTCAACTCGGCCAAAATATGACAACACCTTTCACTCCACCAGCCTTATTACACTACCAGTACGGAAAGCCTTTCGAAACACTTTCTAGCGTGCGCTTTAGTTTGCACCCAATATCAATGGTAGAATTCAACTAAATAATGAAACACCCAACATGTATGATTTTCAGACCTGTTGGTTAGCTTGGGCTAATCCTCTTGCAACTCAACAAGCTCTTTCTTCACTATGCCAATAGACTTGAACTCATGTGTCAGATGATTTAGAACTTCAACAACCTACAGCCAAATTTCTCAAGGTCAAAAATCAAATGAAAAAAAGCTGAGAGCTGAAAACGGCAATTACAAATCAACTATGCTATCCAATCTCGGTCAAATACAATTTGTTTTCCTGGGAAAGTCGTGATTTCAATTTTCCCTGGAAATCATAAATTTTCTAAGATTGCAAGAGAGAAGGAAAACATATCCAAAGATGATGATGTTTTGTGATATTGAATTCTCGAAATCGTTCTTAATAATTAAATTTGAGATGTTGGATTTTTTTTGTATAATTGTTTGTTGTTGAAAATGGTAAATATGAAAAGGAAAAGTTGTAGGGATTTTTTTGAAATTTTTCTTTTCTTTTTTTAATTTTTTAATATGAATGTCACGTGTTAAGTTAGGATTTGGTTGATTTTTTAAACTTGACACGTGGTAGCGAGTGTGCCATGTCTCCTTAGCTAAGAGTTGTTTAGATGGATGGGGAGCTATGATGTGCATTTTTTATGAAGTTGAGGTAGCTGCGAGAACGTTTTCAAAGTTCAGGGATGCAAGGTTTTCAAAACAAATTGGAGCACCCTACGATGCATTATTTTTAAGAAAAGCATTATTTTTAAGAAAATAAAAGGTTTAATGCATCAATTGATACTCTAACTGATTCAAAGAACGCAAGTATCTGTACATTGAATTCAAAGTGCACATACATCTATTATACCTAACCAGTCTAAATGTGTAAATCACATGCTTGGACATGTCCAAAAGTGTCCATCATTAAACTCACATTGCTGTCAAGTGTACAAATTGAAAATTCAAACCAATTTTAGTGAGACATGTGCATTTATTATTAAAAAGTTAGAATGAAATAGTCCAACCCAGTTTTCTTTTTTTGTTTATCTGCCTATCCCTTTTCCTTTTCTTTTCTTCCTCTTGTAAGCTATACTTCTGATTTTTTTTTGTTTGCTATTTATATAAGATTTGTGTGAATAAATGTAAATGGAAGAACAATAACAAAGTTGGTATAGCCACAGTCGAGAAGCTGCGGACAATCCTGGCAAGCTTTTGTTGGAATAACAATTAAACCTGAATTTTTTTCCGGAAAAACTCACGAATTTTTCCGGATTTGAAACAAAATAATCATAGCCGAATCTAATCTCTTTCTCATCCAGTTTCAACCATCATATGTGCTTTGCTTACCTTCGTCCAGCTTCCTCCAAGAACGAGATTCAAAATTAGTTTTCCTATAACAAAAACGGTTTGAAAAATAGTAGTGGTGATGTGAACGGCGGTGAAGCAAACGCCGGCAGAGGACACAGTGAAGAGAGATGGTGAGTAATGCGGAGAGTGACGGAGACAGTGTTAATTTGTGGGGAAAGTGAAAGTGTTTGCGTAACGGTGACAAAAGATTTATTTTTCAAAAAACTTTTTTATTAAATTCTGATCAAACACTCTTTATAAAATTCAAAGGACGTTAAATCCGACCTCAGGTCGGTCTGAGGTAGTTGAACGGCGCACTTTTACAAAGTATGTTAGAAGTTCATGAAGGTATCAATTTCTTGGGACAAATTAGAGCACCAATTAGTGCATTAAGTCGAAAATAAATCACGAGGAGTTCCATAATTTATGAAAGGGTTCATGTTTAAGACAAAAATAATTGAAAAATAAAATTATTTTATTGTCTAATGCATTTAGCAAAAAAACCGCATCATTTTTGCGGATAAAAATTCATTAAACCTTGGTGTTAAATTTAAAGCTTGGAAAATTTTGTTAAGATTAAAAAAAAAAGACTAAAAAGATGAATGGAAGTATGGAAGAATTGAAATGATTCATTTTTTATATACACATTCTTATTTATACGATTTTGTTTAATAATACAAATGCCCACTTATATATCTTTTCTTTATAAATATAAACTTTGAAGAGAAAGTGTATTTAACGCATGATCTCATAAGATACACCAATATCACATATTAATCGAAAAGGGTAAGAGAATTTTCTAAATATAAAAAATTTCACAAATTTTCTAAATCATAAACTTTGACTTGAAAAATACTATTTTAAAAATCCCGCCTATATCCTATTTTCAGGGTCGCCGTTCGACTGCGCCTAACGTTTAAATCTCGCCTAGAGCTTTGGAAGCTCCGACCGCCCAACTAGTATCTAGCGTTTTTCAAAACATTGGTGATAAATATGAAAGGATTGAATGAAATTTTCATATGGCAAGCATGATTGTCGAGAGATGGAAAACAAAAAACTGAAGCGTAGAATTCACTCCCAAACGACATACATTATTGGTCTATTTTACTGTCTTTATAGGATGAAAATAAGCTTAGCACAATACAACTTGTTGCGACATATACTTTGTTAATAGGCCTATTTAATTCATTATATATATTTAGCCTATTAAAATACACACTCAACATTGATTCAAAACATACTACTTGGATTTTCAGAGTTGTTCACCAAAGGACAATCATTTTAATGCTAAAAGAATTTTGTTTTACTTGATTCTTGTATATGCACTAAGCTCAAATGTATTACGATAAAACTCCATAAAGTTTCTTCCAATTTTTCATGATAGATCACCCGTAAACAAATAACATGATTTTGCCAAATCATATGTTTTACAAGTCAAAGCATATTCCAAATGATTGGAATAAATAATTAAAATAAATGGAATTCATGGACTCCTATGCTTCGTATACCATTTAAAAAATTGAATTGAATTTCATGAATTTTAGTATTGTGAAATGTGGATTTGCAAATTCCACATAACAAACTTGATGAAATTGGATTATAACATGATAAATTTCATGAAATTCAAATTTCTAGAATTACAAATCCAATTTTTATTTATTTAATATGAAAAAAATATGAATATGAAATAAATTCTATTCAATTTGATGAAATTCATTTATTCCGATCAATACCTTAATTGAACAAACAATTTGTAATGCAATTTTATTTTGTTTGAAAAAAACAAATGGATACTAAGATTTGAAGAGGCTCACAACATATATGGAGAAAATAAAAGAAAAACTGGCTTATGCCAAAATGAAAATTAGGCAAGTCCATCGTTGCTAGGATTTGTAACCATTGCACAAGCGTTAACCTTCTTTTAGGAGAGTGTCATTCAGTATTAAGTGGATTAGACACACTTAGGGCAGAGCCGGTTTTACAGTAGAAATAAACGAGATAATTGCTTAGGGTTTTATTGTGTTAAGGGTCCTTATATTATTTTTCTATATAAAAGTAATATCATATTTTTTTCTTTTTCATTAAAAAAATATACTCCACATTGTTAGTTAACTAATTAATGAAGTATAATTATTATCATTGAATGTTAATTAACTAATTAATGAAATTCAATTATTACTATTAAATTTTTTACCATAATTTATTGTTGGTAAATATCGAATTTATTTATCCTTAATTATATAATTTTTCTTTATTAATTAACTTTTTATATGCAATTTTGAGGCTAAACATGGTAAAATTAATGTCGTAATCATATATTTTTTTCAACATTTTAGCTTAGGGTCCCAAAATTTGTAAGACCGGCCTGCCTCGGGGAAAAAATAATTAGTTTACTTGAGTGTTTCCGGTTATATCCTCCATTCTTAAGTTGATACATGCCGTATTCTCTAATTTAATTTATTACTTGTTATTTTCTCCTTTTTTTTTTTTTAGTGACATGTAAACAATTTAATGGTAGATATGGTTGCGGACACCAAACTGGAGATAACAAATTTTTTTTTTCAGATAATCTTGAGTATTTCGATACAATCATTTTTTAGTTATTTTGGATATAAAGTTTATTACCAATGTCAAACAACTATTAACCATATTTTAACAATGACAACTAATGTTTTGGGTTGTTTTTTTGCCGCCGGCTTATTTCTAAACACGCTCGTGACTTTGTCAAATATACCCTTAATTAAATCTCTTTCTCATTTACTTTTACCTCGCCCATTTAACACTCCTAAATTATAGGAAATTTGAAAATAACATCCCCTTTATAAAATCCCTGCCTGGAATTGAGGTTATTTTTTAAATTTTAAATTTTTTATTTATTGTTTAATTGGCTAATAATTTGTATTTTTTAATTTATCAATTGATATTACAATTGTATAGGCCGTTATTATGTGCTAAATGTAGTTTTTTGTGTGAACATATATATTAGTACCAAATGTAAATTTTTGTTCAGTCACGTGCAACAATATTTAATTTATGTATTGAATGCTTGATTATACATTCTAATATACTAATTGGGTTAGGACACAACTCCAACTCCTACTTTTATTTTCATTAGAAGACCTAATTCTAGTGCCATATTGATACCTATATAGATCTCACGTGTCAATTAAAAATTACATCATTCTAATTAATAAAATACATCTTGGTTTAAGTTCTCTTATCTTATATTACAAGTTAGGCGTAATTATGTTTGACAGTATATATTCATACACACGATAATTTTTTTAACAAATATTGTTGTTGAGTTAATTAATTTGTTGTAATTTATTGTCTAAATAGTTGAGCAAAGTATTATATAATTTTATGTCAGTTTTGCTAAAAAATCTTCACTTTTGTCATGTTACATGTTGAACTCTCTATATCTTGGTTTAAGTGCTCTTATCTTATATTCTTTTTTCCTATTCTTTATTTTTTTAACTTATGTTTTAACTCAATTAGATACAGAGAAAAGCTAACTTTAATGTTTAAACTCATCATTGTCCTGAATTGTATTTTATATGTCATAAACATTTTTTTGAAAATATTATCAGGAAAAATATTTTGTTTAAAGGCTTAAAATCTTCATGAAAAGCCTAATAAAAATATAGTCTATGTTACAGTTAATATATAAATTATTATTTAATTATTTATATAAAGAGATTATACTTAAATGAATAATACCAAGTGCTTTGACAATAAATATATAAATTAACTTATAAAATTTTTGATATATCACATATTTGTCATATCATCATCTTACTTTAATTTTCAGAAATTTTTACGGAATATAACTTGCCTGTACAATTAGATACTTATTTTTTGACTAATTGTTTGTAGGTTAAAATCAACTTTCTTGTCTACTCTTGAATGGATTTTTCAAATTCATCGCGTGATTTTGATGATGATAATATCCATCCTATTGGAGGGGACATCATTTATTACATTTATTATTTTCACACGGAAAAACGATTTAAAACAAATGAACATGCCCTAAATGGGTAAGGGGTATTGCACTTCGATGCGGTTTCAAAATAACTATTTCATCAGTTAAAATAGTTGGAAGTAGAAAAATCAAATATCTGAAATGTAACCGTGGTGAGCGACATAAAGGCAAAGATAGAGACATGATACATGCAAAAAGAAAGCACGTCAGTTCAAAAGCATATAAGTGCGCTTTTTAGATTAAAACTAATTACCTGGATTCTGGTGAATGGATTGTTGTTATTGCATATATGAATGGTTACTAGAATCATCATTGTATAAGTCTTCTAAAGGGCTAGCACAACCTTGCAAATTAAGTGTAGAAGTAAAAGATGTAGTTCGTGAATTGACTACAGCTCAAGCAAAGTCAATTGCTATAGAAGCACATCTCAATGCAAAATTTGAAGAATGACATCACAATCGGTGCCAAGTGTACAACTGCCATTATAAGCTCAAAAAAGAAGATTTTAAAGGTAGGGATGTACTTCTTACAAAGGTTGATGAAGACGAGGTCATAGCGCATCTATTTATGGTTCATCCAAAATCTTTGAAGTTACCAAAACTTTATCATTGGTATGTTGATATTGATCCAACTTACAAAACAAATAGGTATTTAATACCTTTTTGTAGAATTTGTGAAGACAACTCCAACAAATAAAAACTTTCTTATTGCATATGTCATTAGTGAGAAGGCAACGAGTTGTGAATGGAGGTTGAACAACTTGAGGATGATCATTGGCGATACTGTTCAATCTAATGCAATAGAAACTGATCGAGAGTTGAGCCTTATCACACCAATGAAATACATTTTTCCAGTTAGCCCCCATTTACTTTGTATATGACACATGCATAGAGATGTGAATGCAAAAGTTTTGAAAATATTGAAAAATAAGAGCGGTATTGTAGATAGTTTTATGTGGCAATGGAATAAGGTCATGAAGGCTAAGACAATATACAAGTACAATATGGACCATTTTGAATATGAAGGTTAGGTGGGGTTATCGAAATGTGATTATATTTTTATGTTTGTGATACATGGCTCATTCACAAGGAAAAGTTTATTCTGACAAATCAAGTTTTGCACCTTGGCAATGTAACAAATTAGCAAGTTGAAAATCAACATTCATCTCTAAAATCATGGATATATACCTTCATTGGATCCTTAGATACAATTATGAGTGACAATGCAATAGCAAATTCAATCCCAAGAAAATGAAATAAGGTACACTTTTTCTTGAAACATTAAAGTAAATATTTTGCAGTTTTATACCTAATAAATCCAGTTAATTTATGATATTTTAATATCAATATATTTTTTAACAATAAAATGATAATATAAATTTAATTAATCAAAATTTAGATTTAGAATATTATAAAATCATTGTGCAACCTTGTTATTAAATATTGAAAAGGTAACAGATTATATATATTACGCAACCTTATTATTAAATAATGAAAAAGTAATATTATTGTAAAAGTATTTTACGTCACTGGAGGTGAATAAAATATAGGAAAAATGAATATAGAGCAGATGAAAAAGTGATGTAAGCGAGTTGCACCGTTGTTTTTTAAATAGAAAGTAATAATATGTTATTTTTCTTAATAAGTGTATTTTCTTATTTTCAAGTCCTAGGAAAAAAGTTTCTTAAAATAAACAATAAACTTTAATGATCAATTTTCTTAGAAAATTACAGTGGAAAACATTCATGTTTTCAAACAGACATTTAATTTTTTTAATTTAGTTTTGTAAATGTTAATAAAAATTTAATTTGTATTTTATTACTCTTGAACAATAAAGAAATCTTACATGTCTATTTACAACCAAGTTTCGTTCAATAATCTTGGTAGTTATGTTTCACACTATTACCTAGAGTTACTGAATAAAAGATTAAAGCGTATAAGAGTTTTGGGTGGTGTTTTAAAAATCGGGTCTAGGCGGGATTTTTAAGAACACCGCCGCGATTTTGTAAAATCGGGCGGTGTTAGGCGGCGGACCAATTAGGCGGCGCCTAGGCGGTCCTAGGTGGCCTAGGCGCCAATTTTTTTTTTTAAAAAATTCAATATTTTAATAAAAAAAATAACATAAAAAACTCAGTGTTTTAAAAATCGGGGCCTAGTCGCCGCCGCCTAGGTGGGATTTTTAGGAACACCACAGCGATTTTTTATTATTTTATGTTTTTTATGTTATTATATATTAAACTGAATTGTTAATGTTATTATTTTATTGTATTAGACTATTAGTATTTATGTTATAATAATTATTTTATATTATTAAATATTAAAATAATAAAAAAATTAAATCCGCCTAGACGTCACCTAGGCCCCGCCTGTGCCTAACTCCCGCCTAGTGCCTAGTGCTTTTTAAAACACTGGTTTTGGGCAAGACGTTGTATGAGGAATGTCATTGTGTGCGGAAAACAAGTCATGGCATTTCTTTTGCATGCGAGATAGTGGGAGCAATTGAATCATGAAAGTTAATTAGTATTAATCGGATCCATTCAATTTTGGTGGACGGCTTTGATTCACAAACAATGAATGAAAACAATACTAATTTTTTGGGATATGTAACGCATGGTCATCATCTTTTTTTAAATCAATGACAGATGAGGTGCGAAAATACAATAATGTTACAATTTGGAAAATAAGCTACCTTATGCGTGATGAACTTCAACCAGAATATGCAAACTTTCTTGAACCAGAAGTAAATGAGAAAGCTAGGTAGGCTATGAGCTAACAAGTCAACTAGGCGTGAACCTAATGGATTTGGGTATGCTCAAAGAATTCTAAATGTGGTCGCTTGAAAGCTTCTTCTCTGAAAAGAAATTATGGTAAACGCAAATCCTTTTCATTGATCAACAATGCATTAACATCTAGTACACATATTTTTTGTGATTAATATATTAAATTAAGTAAATTTATTAATAATTATAATCTACATGTTATTTATATAAAATATAATAAATATTTAATTGGAGTTATAGGTCCATCTAGAGTGGAGGTTGGAGATTTTGAGTAGAATGACAAAAGTTCGCATACTATTCGTGCATTCATCGAAGGTGTTGTAAATGTCGAAGATGATGGAAATTGCGGTTTTCGTGTTGTATCATCTTTCGTTTTTTATATTGAAATACAACGTGTGATAGCAAATTGAAAATCTGCTAAACGTGTACTATACGCACCAGTTTACATTTCCAGTATCAATGAAGCTATTTAGCATATTAATTGGACTGGTGGTCAATGCAGTCAAAGGCATTGGATGACGGTTTTGGAAGACTTGTTTCCTATAGCAACTTTTTTAATGCAACCGTAATTTTTATTGCTCACGCAACAGCATCGTCAAATGTAGATCATTGCTTTACAATATTGCCGTTGTCCAAAACTACAGTTGACGAAAGTCCAAGCAGTGAAATATGTGTAGCCTTTTTAATATATTCATAACAATACGTGAGACTTGATTTAACAGCAAATTATCCACTACCACCTATACCATATATGTGGTTTCAAAATTGTGATGCCCCGTGTTGATGGATGGGAAAACTATTATACTGTGAGGAGAGTCTGTTGAGATATATTAGAGAAAATGTACAATTTCTTACAATTGATTTTCGCATAATAAAATTTCTATGATTCATATTCTGATTGTTTTTATCTATTTATATATAATACATGAAAAGATTAATTAACAATATTGCAATTCGAAAAATCAACTTCAAATAAAATAATACTAATTAACAATGTTACAATCTGGAAAATCACGTATATCTTAATCTAAACAAATTACTAATATCTGATCAAATATAATACTAATATATATGTTCACACAAAAAAAATTACAGTACATAATAATGACCGAAATGATTGTAATATCAATTAAATACAATAAATAGAAGATATACAAATTAAAAACCAATTAAACAATAATAGAAATTAAAAAAAACTCCATTTCAGGCGGGATTTTATAAAGAGGACTTCATTTTCAAATTTCCTATTATCTGGGGATGTGAAATAAGCAAGTTAAATGTAAATGAGAAAGGGATTTAATTAAGGTATATTTGACAAAATCACATACGTTTTTAAAAATAAACGGTCGGTAAATAATAACGCCTCAACCAAAAGCAAGAGTTAAATCAATCAAATCAAAACACTTTTCACTCATTTATCATTTTTCCATGTCATAGTAGATAGATTATTTGGGTTCACTTTGAATCACAGTATCTAATTCATTACTTGGTTTTGGGCAAACTATATGCTACCATTTATACATTTTTTCTTTTTAACGTAAAATTTGTCAAAATATAGTCCAATTAGCTAATTTTTCAACACATGATCCACATCAAGGATACTTATTGGAAAATGCATACTTTATTCTCGATAATTATACTGGAAAGGGGTGTCTAGTACACATTGCTCCCGATGAATGACATGTTCCATTGAGAACAATGTGTTCCAAACACTTGGTTCTTAGTATAATTTCCCTAACTTGATACTTAACTTGCGAAAAGCGCAATATTTCTTAATGACATGTGTGAGCTTTAAACTAGATTGAGAAAATTTTAAAAAAACAACATATTTGAAAAATCAAATCAATCAGAAGCTGACGTATAACATTAAAAAGCAAATTCATTTACTTTTATCAATTATAAAGAGAAATGTGACATTTAAAAGTACCGGTGACTCATAACTTTTAAGCAAGTTGGGGGAACACGTGCATCTGACCATAGTTATTTCTTTTATCACAAAGTTTTCATTGTAAAAATTTATATTCGATCATTGGACTAACTAAATTTCATATAAAAGAACATGAGCTTAACCGTATGAGTATCTAAAGAAGGTTAAATTCGATTCTTAATATACACAAATAAAAAAAAGGTGATGTGCTTTTAATCTGAGATAATTATTGAAATTAAGGTCTTGCTCTCTTTAACACTTGAAAGTTGAGCAGAATTGAACATAATTAATTTAAACTGAACTGAATCGAATTTAACTCAATTGAATTAAACTTATTACAATATAAATTTATAACTATACTATACATAATAAAATTTAATTAAATTTAACTTAATTTAACTGCATTGAAATTAATTGAATTTTATTACAAGTTAACGTGACAAAATCAATAAACATGTTTCGCCTTAAAAAGAAACATCGTAATACGCAATTAGAGGTTCACTTTGGAAGTTCCTTGTGGCAGCGCCAAACAAGAGAAGCTGGCGTTGTAGATGATCCCCATAAACCCTCTTTCATTTCTCCTCATTTTCCCTTCTTCTCCCTTTTATCCTTTTCCGCTCTGCTAAACCCTCTTCTCCTCCTGCGGGTTACTCTATTCTTTCTCTTTCTTTGTTTTTTTGTATTTCTTCAGTCTCTCTTCGTTTAATTACGCGCTTTAATTTGCATGTTTCGCCCTTTTGCCCCTTCGGAGATTTATTCACTTTTTCTGCTCTGTTTTGCATTCTTTGAGTCAATTTAAATCATTTCATGTCAAACTTTTCTTATCGATAACCTCAGTTTTGGTTTGTTTGGTTTATGAGTTTTCGCAACCACCGATATTGGTTTCATCTAAGTTTCCTTGTGTTAGCAACTCTTTCCCCCGTTTTCTTTATAATGATAACATCTGGAATTGAGGTTCACCGCTTAATTTTGCAGGCCGTGGATAGAATTTCTGCAAATGATTACCAATCAGTTCAGATGCAATACACTTTATAGGGGGTTCCGCAGCAGAAGTAGAGAGCAGAATGGTGTCATAAAAGGAGCAAAACTACTTTCCTTGGGATTCTCAAGTGAAATTCCCAAAGGATTAGGTTTTGCAGATGCTGCTTCTAGCTGTTGCTTGTCTGCAGAATGCAAAAACTCTATTTCACCACTGGCGATTCATCGTGAGAGGCGTTCAGTTGGTATAGTTAACAGCCATTCAAGTTCTGATTATAGTGTTGAATTCACTAGTTTAGAGGGTAGATCAGCTCTTGAAGACGAGCAAACCATCAATGGTTCAAGAGACGAACAGCTGTAAGACCATAGCCCCATCTTTGAGTTACTTTTACTTCATTTTGATATGAATGTTTAGAATATGTGATATTATTGAATATTTTCTTTCCAATGTTTCTACTGAATGTCTCCTTTTCGGTAGTCGTTATATTATTTTGCGTGATTTTGGTTGCAGAGAGTCGTCGAAAGTTCTAATCCGTCATCATTCTTCAGATAATCCTAGGTACTTGAATTTCTTCTCGTAAAAACGCTTTTCTTTTCTCTTTCTTGTTTCATGAATATGAATTCTTGTGGTTATCCTTACATTACTTTTATAAGTTAAATTTTCAGGGAGTCAACTAAGGTTCCGTTCCATCAGGTAGATATCAAACGTGAACTAATAATGCTTTCTCTTCCTGCAATGGCTGGACAGGCTATTGATCCCTTTACTCAGCTGATGGAGACAGCTTATATTGGTAGATTAGGTATAAACCTGTTCTTGAACTTTCACTTTTCTGGTTTTGGTATGCCTTTGCATAATGACAAGCTTATGCATCTTATATTTTGTTCATATTTTGTTATCCTTTGAGTTCTTGAATATTTGGGCGGCGGCTATAATGTTTTACTATGCGAGTTTTGAAAGTAGAACAGAAGGAGTAACTTCTCATTTATTTCTTTGTCCTGGTATTTGGTTCCCAATGGTTTTTATGTTTTTTTTTTCAATATTCTTATGCCTTTCACTTGGGTTTTCAAACTTTAAACTTAACAAGTTTGTATTATCAGGTTCTGCGAGTCATTTATGGATGAGATTTCCACTACTGTTAATGATGTGTTTAGAGTAATAACTGAAGGAGTTTATTGGAATGTTAGTATCATATTGAGTATATGGTAATTGATGACAAGTGTTTTGTTTTGCTGCATTCACATTTACTCTAGAGTTGCTGTAGCATGTATTAGGATACGCAGTTATGCACCATGATTTATGTTTAGTTCCTTGATGACTACTTTTTCACTTCTAACATGAAATTATATTTTCTTATGATACTGTTTTTTTGTTAATTAGTTCTTCGAATTTATTTTCTGTGAATACAATGTGTCCCTCTTTAATTGTTGTTTCAAGTTCGGTAAACATTATGTCTCTGTGGGTTACCCAATGAGGGCCTACGTAGCATGGAAACAGAAATTGATACAAAAATAGACAGCAGGAAATGTCACTTCTAAAAAAAATTTTTGGAAAAGGATATAGTGGGTTAACATGTAAATAATAAAAATAGAGGGATGCATTTCTAAATATTCAAAGCTAGAATTTGTATTCATAAGATTACATTCTTTTAGAAAATCGAAGCATGAAGAACAAAACAATTATTAGTGAGTTTTTGACTTTTAACCTCCCAAAAATGTTTGGTACCGGTTTCTTTGAGTTTTGGTTTCCGAAATGTGGGATTGTAACTGTCTTGGAGTTTCCATGCATCCTTGTCGAGGGCTTTCCCAAGGTGTTGTAAAATCTTCAGCATTTTGGTTATAGAATCTATGAGTATTGTCACTTCATTTATCTAGTATAGGTTAATAACAAACCAGTTTCTTCAGTTACATTTCTCATTTGAAATTATGTTTTGTATAGTGCAAGTGTTTTCATATATCTTTGTGTCTGGTCCACATGTATTCATATGATAGCTAAATTGTTTTGTGAATCTCTCATTATGGAAAAATTTTAGACTGGTCAAGTTTTAACTTTCAACGTGCTCCAGTTAGTCTAGTTTTAGATAACATTTACTTAACCTGAAATCTTTTTTATTGGATTAGTTGAACTATTGCACCCTGAGGGTTCCCCTGAAAGGCACAGATACTCTTCTTAAGATTCATTATCTGATTGCTGATTTGGCTTATGCATTGAGTACCTTTCAACCTTTAAATATACAATTTGATTGAATATGATAAAAGTAACAAATTTTTAGTACCCAATTAAAGCTAATAAAGAAAATAAATTTGATTATTACTGTTTACGTGATATTTCCAAAGATTAGGTGACTAAGAACAATTTTCCAAGACTAAGAATTTCGTGAACATCTAATTTTTCTTTAATCAGTCATTTGCTTTTGAGTTCCGGAAGTTAGGTTGAGATAGTCAAGGGATGTTTAATTTATGCTAACATATATGCTTTTGTCTTGCCCCCTTTAGGTCCTGTGGAGTTGGGTTCAGCTGGTGTTGCCAGTACTATATTTAACAATATATCAAAGCTGTTTAATATTCCACTTTTCAGTGTCGCTACATCTTTTGTTGCTGAGGACATCTCCAAGAGTGAAATTAATGATTATGCAACAGGTATATACAAACAGTGAATCTATGTTGCTTGGTTCTAGATGTTGGATTGATGCACAAATTGAAATGTCTATTTCTTGAAGCTATATGAAGATGATATTATAATTGTTTAGAATAAATTCTGTTTAGATTTATTTATGAGTTCAAATCTCATTAGTTTGCTTATTATGCAGAAAGTTATACTGCAGACAATGGCAAGCCTATTGGCATGTTTCCTGCAAGAAAGCAATTATCTTCTGTGTCTACAGCTTTATTTTTAGCTGTTGTTATTGGGATCTTTGAGGCACTTGCTCTGTCCTTAGGAAGTGGACCTTTTCTTAATATTATGGGTGTGTCATTGGTAAGTTCTTGCACATGCCAAGTTAATCAAATGTCGGCCAGTTTAGGTAGTCATGTATGAGCTTATGGACATAGCTCGAATTCAAAAGCTATGTTTAGATGGTGGATTATAGCGCATCCAATTATTGGCCACTTCACCTTTTTGGGACTCATAGTTCTTTCTAAATTACTCTCATAAAAGATGAGTCATTGAATTCAAAATGTTATTTTGCTGACTATTTAGTTTTTTCTGAACAGGATTCTCCAATGCGCGTACCTGCCCAAAGATTTCTTGTACTAAGAGCCCTTGGTGCCCCTGCAATTGTGCTGTCTTTGGCTCTTCAAGGTGTTTTTCGAGGCTTCAAGGATACCACAACTCCAACTTATAATTTGGGTAAGTGTTTAATTTGACTTCCGAATCAATATCAACGTCATTGGCGAATTTTTATTTTTTGAAGTGTAATATTTCTATGTTATATTATGTTCAAAATATTTAATTCAAGTTGCTTTTGATAGGTTTTAAATTTTATGCATTTTTCTGTCATCAAGGGTTTTCTTGAGAATTTATAATATTTTCTCAGTATGGTGATTGTGAATGGATTTATGGAATATGGATCATTTGCTGCTTATTTCTTGGATAAAACTAGAAATTTGTTACAAAGTAGCCCTTGTCATGATCAATATTGTTCACGAATAAATCCTTCTTGATGCTGTTTCACTTTTTATTATCTGGGAAATTTTCTTCTGATGCCTGTTCCAGCTAATTAATGTATTTCCTCTTTATGCAGCTCTGGGTAATTTTTCAGCCATATTTTTATTTCCTTTACTGATGTATTATTTTAAGCTGGGTGTAACTGGAGCTGCAGTTTCCACTGTAATATCCCAGTATGTTCTCTGTGCTTTCCTTCTTCAGGTATATTATTTGCAGGCTTTTTTAGTGCTAGATATCCAAAATTTTCTTGTGTTACAGATACATTACCGCATTCTTGATGATGTGGCATCTAAATAAGAGGGTTGTATTATTGCCTCCAAAGTTGGGGTCCCTGCAATTTGGTGTTTATATGAAATCTGGTATGGAACCTGAGATCCCGCCTCAGTCAGATACTTATTATTGTGATAATGCATCGATTTAGATTGAGTATTTGTGTCACTTAACTGGTTTGTTTGACAGGTGGTTTTCTAATTGGAAGAACACTAGCGGTTTTAACAACGACAACATTAGCTACATCCATGGCTGCTCGGCAAGGACCAGTACCCATGGCTGCCCATCAGATATGCATGCAAGTTTGGCTTGCTGTCTCTCTTCTTACTGATGCTTTGGCTGCATCTGCTCAGGTACTCTCTTCTTGTCCTGTCTTTAAATTATTATTGACTTTTTTTTTCTCTATTATTTCTCTGCAAATTTTCTACTGTTTTACAGACCTACCTAAATGCAACATTTTAACTCGTAGAATGGATCAGAAGTTTTACTTATGCACAAATGAACTTAGTTAAGCTAATCTTCTGTTTGTGAATTTCACCTATTGAATATTTAGTGCAAGCTTGCCATGGAAGTTATTCAGAATGATTTATTTGTGTAAAAATGCAAATTTGGCCCATGTACTCGGTTCAACATGTGCATTTGGTCCTTCAACCTCCTAATTCCTAGTGTTTTCAGTATGGTCACAGGTGGTCCCTGCAGGCTGGAGATGTGACTGTAAAACAAGCACTTTAATGCTGATTTTTTTGACATTCATTAATTATTAGGAATTAGGAGGTTGAATTTGCCGGGTAAGAAAGAAGCTTGATTTCTTTTTATGCCTCAAAACAAAACCTTCTGATATGGCAGATTCGATGTGACAATAACTAGACGATGTGCATGAAATATTCAATGAAGGTGTGTGATTCACACCCGCTTGAATGTCTATGAGGGATCAACTTCACTTGTGACCAAACTAAAAAGACATGGACTAACTATGACCGAATTGAAGTTCACCGAGCCATAAAATAGAGACCAAATTTGTGTTTTTCCACATCACATATGTGCTATCATTTCTGTTCCATTGGTACTCAACATGCTATCCCTTTGCTAGGCTTTAATTGCAAGTTATGCATCAAAAGGTGACTATAAAACGGTGAAAGAAGTTACAAGTTTTGTGCTGAAGGTGAGTTTTCCTTGTCTCTCGATTATCATTTTTTTTATATAGATAGCATCTTAAATGTTGTAATTTATTTTCCAAATGTTATGGCATGTAGATTGGGCTGCTGACTGGTGTTGTGTTGGCTACAATTCTGGGCGTATCTTTTAGCTCCATAGCCACTTTGTTTACCAAGGATGCTCAAGTATTATCAATGGTCCGAACCGGAATACTGGTTTGTATAAATCTCTCAATTTGCACATTGCATTACTTTATCCTATTACCCATTTCTTAAGACTTGATCTATACTTATTCCAGTTTGTAAGCGCTACTCAACCTTTGAACGCTCTGGCTTTTATTTTCGACGGTCTTCATTACGGAGTTTCCGACTTCCCTTATGCTGCCTGTTCTATGGTATGCCCCTTCTCATTTTTCCCTAATATTCGTGAATGTCCTTATAAATACGAGACTAACTGATCTCTACAGATGCTGGTTGGAGTAATTTGTTCGTCCTTTTTGCTGTGGGCACCAACGGTTGCTGGCCTTAACGGGGTTTGGTCAGGCTTGGCTCTCTTTATGGCTTTGCGCACAGCAGTAGGATTTTTCAGGTACAATGAAACAAACTGTAATCTGAAAAGTTTTGTTTATGAAGACGAAGCACAAATCTTTACTCTGTTTTTTTTTTCAAATCTAAGATTGTATCATCATTTTAGTATTTTACACGAATATTATGAACAGGTTGCTGTCAAAATCGGGTCCATGGTGGTTCATGCACAAAGACTTGCAGCATGTTGAGGTACGATAACAGTTTGACTCTTTTAAATTATTCAGTGTGGTTTTGGCTGAAATATATTTGTTGCGTTTTGTTTTTCAGGTTGTCATTTGAGCCGAGATGTTAACTAGCAGAATCGATAGCTCGACATTTAAGAATTGCAATTCTCATAATTTGTTTGATTTACACGTCAAGTATTTTTGACAAATTTTGTCCTTGGCATGTGATAGAACTCATAAATGTGTTCTTTTTTTTAAAAAAAATAGTATAATCTGAAATAGGTGCAGTTTTTATTCTTCCTTTCCATTAAACTATAAAACAAATGGCTCGCATTTTTTACCGCCGCAAATAATGATTTACACTACTCTTCCTGGTATTTATTTTTGGATGTTCTCACTGACTAAGCTTCTTCATTAAGCTGCACATTTCACTTCACTCCCTTCACTTATTTTTTTGATAAATTAATACTTCATTAATTAAGCAGAGATACAATCCTTTGCAATTCAATGACTAATCACAGATCGAATTTCGGTTGCTTCTTTTATCACCTTACTTATTCGACTTTCGGATGTCCACTTGATCTCGAATCCATGCCACTAACAATTCAATAAGCATATCAACTACTCCAAAGATTTTATCAGGAACTGCCACATATTGGAAGCGTAGTTGATCAGCAATAGGTCTATAGCCTCTAGGGTTTAGATTCGAAAGGGACAATACAAGTGATTTTTGTATCCCATTATTCATTTCATGGCTCGGAATTTTGTCAAATGCAGTGTTTGAAGCTGAATTCACTGCCAGCCCCCTAAAAGTCCTGCATCTTCATGGGCATGAGTTTCATTCTTTCGATAAGTAACATAACAATCAGTCTTGGATTATTCTGGTTGGAAAAAACGGATACTCGTGATTTCTTGGCACATACACAGTTTCAAATAAAGTGATATACACACAAGCGCATTTGCTGCTGTGACGTGCCTTTTGTTGCAGGGAAGAAAATAGCCATGACAAATCAATTTTTAGGACTTTTCGTCACCCTATAAATATGTTTTCTACTTTCGATTCTTTTCTTTCATCGTTTCATTTTTGTTAGCATGTTCTGTTTTTTTTCTCAATATGATAATGGTGAAATTTATTAGTAGGAAAGTTCAAAGATTGCTTTGTTGCAGGTCCCCTTGAATTGGTTATATATCAGTAAATTTTTTGCACAATTACCAGATTGTATTTTTCTGTGGCTGAACTAGTACTAGGTTGATACGTTTATTATACAGCTGAGAGGTGAATTTGGGCTTCAGTGATTGGATGGATTAATTTTGCCAGAGAGATTGCCGGACAATTGTCTGGATGATGATCTACCATTGTTAACAATTATGGAGTTTCCACGCTGTCACTTGTTGAATGCTCCTATCAATTGATTTTGACTGACTATATGATTGACAATCTGGAATACATTCTTGGTCAATGTGGTGTTAGGGATCTAAGGATGTACATGTGTTTTGGTTTTGATACTCTCTCTGTTGACTCAACTACTTAAACAAGTTTCACAATGGACGAGTCTGAGATTGCGGCATCTCTCTATTTTGACCCCTGTGCTTGAGAATTTACGACTCATAGGTGAGACGAACTTGTCTTCTTTCGTTATCAATGCTATACCGCCAGATGTGCATGCTGTAGTACGACTCATGGGTGAGAAAACTTGTCAGATAAAGAAATCCAATACAACATGCACATCCAGCGACATAGAATTGATAACGAAGCCTGAAGTATCGCGAAAGACTAGGATGGGAAACAGAACGGAATGTACCGGATTTTTAGCGCGTGCAAGAAGACAAGTTCATCTCACACAAGTCGCACAGGGTTGAGATAAAGAGAGATACCACAATCATAGACTCATATAGTGTAAAACTTGTTGTTAAAGTATTTGAGTTAACAGAGAGAGTATCAAAACCAAAACACCTATACATCCTTAAATCCTTAGCACCACATTGACCAAGAATATATTCTAGATCATTAATCATACAATCATTCAAAAACAACTGGGTTAAACTATCCCAAACAATTATAGGAGCATCAAACAAGTGATAGCGAATAAACTCGAGAGTTGTTACCAATGGTAGATCATATACTGCATCAAGCAATATATATTCCTCGTCCAGGTTACTGTCCAGCAATCTACGCCTTTCTTTGGCAAAATTAATCCATCCCTCCAAACTCAGCTAATCCAAATTCACCTCTCGGCTGTATAATAGATGTATCAACCCTAATAAAAGTGCCTGAATACAACCCCCTGTCTTTGTATTAGCCTACACAGCCATTCCCACTTTCTCCAATATTCCACCAAGACCTCACTATTTGTTGTTGAATTTCATGCACAGGGTTGTATAAGAGTCTCCTTGCCATCTTTAGATAGACATCTTTCGTTCCATCCATTGATTTTCTTTGCGATTCTCTCCCTCAAGAAGTTGAACACGTGCTTTTTCGATCTTCCAATCAAAGCAGGGAGACCCAAGTACTTTGGAAATTGACCAATCTCCCTAAACCGGAATATGGTTCCTTTTCTCCTCGTGGACTCCTTTGATGAAACTAATCGAATTTTACTTTCTGACCAGAAACTTGCTCATATAAAGCCAAGATCTTCTGAACCTTCAAGCAAGAAGAAAATGAGCGAGGCATCATCAAAAAGCAAGTGAGAAATGATTGGAGCATTTCTACAAACTCGAGCACCCTGAATTACTTTATCCCCGTTCAGCTTTTCTATAGAGCGCAGAATGAGGCGAGACTGGATCGCCTTGCCTCAGGTTGCTTGATAGGCATTTACGAGGAAGGAGAAGGAAACTGGGCTAATACACTTATGAATGAGCTTTATTTGAAAACATTATCAGCTCCATCATTTTGACAATAAAACTGACCGTCCAAGGTTTACCCAGCCCTCGGACGTGTTCCAACTCAGAATTTTCATGGTTCAAAGAAAAAAGGGGAATTTCAGAACCATAAAGACAAAGGACCATATTTGCAAAGGGACCTTAAAGGCAGCCCTATTACAGAACCATGAAGGCAAAGAACCCTAACTCTCACGAAGAATAGAGATGACAATCGTACCAGGAGCCATAAAGGAAAAGAACCCTGAATTCAGTTTGCTAATTTGAGATTTGTAACTAACTATAAGAATAAACACAGCCCATTACATAGGAATAAAAGACAAAAGCATGCATAGTATGATAGAAATGCATTGATAAAACAACAAAATAGAGTGCCTGTTTCTAGGAAAATTTTGGATGAAAATTTAAAAAATCAAAACTGTTGTTTGGTTGCAAAATTTTTTAGTTTAGAAAATTATATTACAGTTTTCTGAATTTTTTATTTTATTTATTGATTTGGAAATTAATTTTTTTTTATGTTTTTGAAAATTTTCAAATTGTAAGTATCACTATACTATACTATATTATTTAATTTATTTTTTCTTAATATTTTTAGTTGTGTAGTAAATAATTCTTTTATTAATATACTCTTAGTTTATTTATCTAGTCACTTTTCCTATTTACATATAAATTTTAATTGAATATTCAGTTTACTTCATTTGATTAGTTTATATTTTTAATTAACAAAATTTAAAATTAATATTTATTATTTAAAAAGTGAAAATTGTAAATTAAAAATTAGATATAAGTGATTATTTTTTGTGCTTTCTATTTTTCAATCCATCATTTATGAAATTGAAAATTGTAAAATCTGATAAAAAAAATTACTAAACATAAAAAATTAAATAAATATCAATTGAAAGATGTTTTATAAATGTAGATAAATTAAAAGAAACTATAATTAGTAAACTTGAAGCATATTAATCATAAAAATTGCACAATGTGATATGTTTCAAAGGTGCTAAAGGTAAGATTTATCATTTTCAAACCAATATTAAGATGAACACGAATAAACTTATATTTATAGTTGAATTAACAGATTTTTTACTTTATGATTTATTAGTTTAAAATTTATATTTGTAATTTTTAAGTTATATTGTAATATTTTTATGTCATTTCTACTATTTTTAACAAGTAAAATATATTATTCAATTTTTTTCGAAAATAAAAAAAACTGAATTACAAAACAAAAATAAACATGTATTCTTATTTTCAATTTTCTATTTAGAAAACTAAAAAACTTAAAAATTTGGAAAATGAAAAGAAAAAGGTTTCCTGAAATCAAATAGACCCAGAGTATTATTGATTTTTCAGATTAGTTTTATGCATACCTTTTTTCTGGGTTTTTCACCCACTAGGCTCAGTATATGCCGTTCTTATGAACGGAACTTGAGCTTTCGTTATTTTCGTAAACTCGGTCTGGATTTGAAGTTTTATTGTTAAGTATAATGTGAACTTGATACGACCAATAATATATCATAATAATAATAATTTTGATAATTGTGGTGGGTTAATGTCTAGTTAATTTTAAATTGCATTATGATGAGTTCAATTTGTGGTGGACTAATGTGCAGTGAAATTTAAATTTGATTTAAATGAGTTCAATTGTAAAATTTCGTTCATTGTGTTACTTTTAGTAGTGTTAGTTTTGTTAAATTCAATTTGTTAAAAACATATTATGTTCTTTACACTCCACCAATTTTGTTTCTCATCCGGTGATTCTTATTAGTCGATGACGAAGGAAGAGTAAGGAATAACCAATTTATTTTTTAAACTTATTTAATCTTATCAATGTCAAAGTGCAAAGTTTAAAATCAATTTTGAGTTTCAATTTATTTTCAATAACATTGATCACACGTAGAGTGAAACATATCAAAATTTGCAACAAGCTGTAGTTAATATGATATTGTACTAATATGTTTAATCTAGTGCAACTTTTCAGATTACAATCATCAGTCTATGGCTCTCTACTTTAATGAAATAAAGCGAGAAAATAACTTCATTGACCCTAGAAGGGGAGAGCAAAAGATCAAAAAAACCGAACCGAACCGGCGAACCGGACCGGACCGAACCGAATCGAATCGAACTAATTTGGTTCGGTTCTTGGTCCATATATGTGAATAATTTGGTTTTCGATTCGGTTATCGATTTTTGGAAAAAAAACCGAATAAACCGAGAACCGAACCGAATTAAAATAATATATAAATTAATGTATTTTAGTTCAGATACAATGATTTGTCAATTTGTCTTTGGACTAATACTTTTAGTTTATGTGATTTATTAATTTATAGGATGATGCTCTTAAGTTTCATTGGATGGTTGCATTTGATTTTTGTATTATATTTTGAAATTAACATTAGATAATATATAGAGAGCAAACTTGGTAGTGGGTACTGATTCTTGAATGTGGTTTGATTTGTTGCATTTAACCATTTGTTTCGGTCTATAGAAATATAGATTGTTTATTGATTGAATTTATATTACTAGTTTAATTAGTTCATGTTTTAGA
>CATIWQ010327825.1:0-10084 GCA_949673415.1 Euphorbia schlechtendalii | reverse complement strand
TAGGAAATTGTTGTTTATATATTAACAGAATAAAAAAGTCAAGGCATGTAAGATGTATCGAAATAGAAGTGATGTTACCATTGAAGCCAATCGCATAAAATTTCAAAGTAATAAAATTGTTACAATATACCTGGTATAATGGTTATTATACTTGGTATAAGTCAATATATTTGACATAATAGCTCTTTTACCAAGCATAAGACATTTAAAATTGAGCATAGTGTTCAAAGATAAGAATGTAATAGACTGTACACCAGGTATAACAGCTGTTATACCAAGTATAATGTCTTCATAAAATGGTTTTTGTTGCGAAATTGAAAATAGTGTAAGAGTTAATATATCTAAGCCATGAAAAAACAAGAAGAGGGTAAAAGAGAAAATAGAAACTTAAAAATAGAGTAAAGTGAAAATATTTTTATGTTATGGCAAAAACAAAATTATTATGCCCAAACAAGGGATTGACTTGTATTTCCCTAGAAAAAAATAACAATAGTAGCATACCAGGTTTCATGATTAGTAGCAACAATCAAGCTTTCACAATAATTCTCTATGTTTTACTTACTTCAAATATTCTGTAAGTTAATTAAAGATAGATGATGTTATTATATAGACTTAATTAATGTGGATAAAATAAATTCAAATAACAAATAAAAACTAATTGGGATTGAGATAAATAAAATCTAAACAATAAATATGTACGTTGGTTATTATAATATTTTTTTAATTAATGGATATTTTGAAAAAATAAAATTAAAACCTCGGAAACAATTCATAAAAATTAATTTTTAATGAAGTTTGAAAAAGTAAATAATTTCCTAAATAAAAAAAACTCAACATTTATTTCAAATTTTATTCAACACATATTTGATCTCCATTTACATTTTAAAAAGGAAAACAATGTAGTTTTATTATTAACAAACAGGGCCTTGGTAAACATTAATTATACAAAAAAGTATCTCCCTCTTTCTCCTAGAGCAAGTTGCCAAGTTACATACCAAACGACGTAGTAAAGGGGGCACCTAGTAGTGGGTCCACTTCTAACTATATAAATAAACAACTTCTCTTTGCGTTCCAAAATCTCACATTTATCTCTCTGATTGTCATCTCTGGGGTTGGCTACATTGCTCTCAGATTCAGCCAATCAACTTTGCTAGCCCTGTAATCCATCGTCTTCCTCTTTAGCTCCATAATAACTTATATCTGTCTCTGTTGAAGCGTTGTGCTTCAATAAATGGCTCCACCAGCAGAATTGATTTCTCTATGTGCTCTGTTTTCTCTTCATTTATTCATATCAGGTAATAATTGCAAATGCTTATCCATGAATTTGATCAATTAGCTCCAAGATTTAGTTAACATTTCGAATCTCTTCGATTATTTTAGGCGTAGATGAAACCTTATGAATTGAATTGATGAGTTAGCTCCAACTTAAGTGAACGTTTCTTTTTTCTTCTGACGATTTTAGGCGTAGCTGAAATGCTCATCTATGAAATTGATTACTAGCTCCAAATTAGTTGAACATTATGTAATTTTTTTTATTTTAAATGATTTCAGGTGTTGTTTCAACTACTTTCACAATGACAAATAAGTGCGACTACACTGTATGGCCTGGTATTCTGTCCAACGCCGACGCGCCGCCGCTCTCCACCACCGGCTTCGCTCTTCAAAAAGGTGAAACCAGGACTATCACCGCACCTACCTCCTGGGGAGGCCGGATGTGGGGCCGTACACATTGCTCTCAAGATTCAACCGGAAAGTTTTCATGCTTAACCGGCGATTGCGGTTCCGGGAAATTAGAATGTTCAGGAAGCGGCGCGGCTCCTCCTGCCACGCTTGCGGAATTTAAGCTTGACGGTTATGGAGGAATGGATTACTTTGATGTAAGCCTAGTCGATGGCTATAATCTCCCTGTTTTGGTAGTACCTCAAGGCGGATCTGGAAACAATTGTTCAAGCACAGGATGCGTTGTGGATTTGAACGGATCGTGTCCGTCGGAGCTCAAAGTTACAAGCACCGACGGTGGCGGTGTAGCTTGCAAAAGCGCCTGTGAAGCTTTCCGGGAACCGCAATATTGCTGCAATGGCGCTTATGCAACACCGGATACTTGCAAGCCGTCGTCATACTCTGAAATCTTCAAAAAAGCCTGCCCCAACGCCTACAGTTACGCTTACGATGACAAAACCAGCACCTTCACTTGTACATCCGCCGATTACCATATCACTTTCTGCCCAACGCCCAATACTAGGTAATTTAGCCAAAATCTCACCTAGATAATTTCAGTTGAACGTTGGAGGGGCAATAATGTCCATTAGAAAATAACAAAATAATGTAGATATTTTTTGGCAAAGAGAGATTTTCTATACCGTTGGTGCCAGAAGAGAGAATATAAAATTAGTGTGCAAAATCATGATTCATTATTGTGTCAGAGTGTTGACAGTTACGAGACGTAATTCGTGGCCTTACGTCGCCGTTATAAATACTGCTTGTAGCATTGTCTTGCGTGTTTTTGCCCGAGTAGTAAATGCATCGCACGTTTTTAGCTCGTGGCCAACGTGTATGTTCTCTCTTTGTGGGGTTTGCCGCCATATGCACCGTCCAGCAAGGGTAGTCTAGACGTTTGGCACTAGTAAAAAAAGTACACGTCTACTGCTTTACAGGGAATAGTGGGCCACATATGAAACCAAGGCACGTTCCTTTCCCGAATCCCTAGCTAGGAGTGCACACCCTTCGAACCGCCTAGTTTCCAGCTCTAACGGCCACTTTTTATGGGCCTTATTTTGCGGTCCAATCCCATAAAGACACGTTAAATTGTAGCTTCACAATAAAAAAAATCTTGGAGTTTACCGTACTTTTGTTTGTTATCTCAGATCAAAAACTACATAATTTAATCAAGTTAATTAAATAGAATACCCTGAATTGGTATCTTTGTTATAGGAAGTAAGGTTCAAAGCCAAGTTGTACCAATTACTAACATATGGTTTCCTTTTCATTATTGTAATTTTGCAGCCAAAAAGCTACTCAGGGGCAAAACTCTGACACTACTACTACTACTGCTTCAAATGGAAACGGAAATGCCAACACCGGGGGCTTTGACAGCGGTATGGTGTATGAAGGTGCATTGGATCGAAGCGGTGTGTCCAGCCACGTGTTCACATCACATGCCGCTGCTGGCATATTCACCATCATTCTTGCTGTTTGGCAGTTTAGCCAGTTCTAACTTTCCAGCTTCTTAACTGCTTCCTTTTATTAAATACATAAAAATATATGAATAGTGGGGTTTGGGTTGGGAGGAATAGGCCGGGCCCACCAACCTACCAGAAAAATGCCGTTGATTTCCCATCTGGTGGGATCCACTTGACGTGAGTCGTGACTGGAAAAAGCTCACCTGCCAACCCCAATTGGTATTCTTCTTGTTGTTGTTCTTCTCCACTTGCTCCATTTTTCATTTGCTATTAATATATCCATAATTGACGTCTTGTACCAATACATGGAAACCTGCAAAGGGAGGGTGATAGTGGTGCAAATTGCACAACAAAACAGATATATAGAGTTAATTAGATTTCATTTCCCTTCTGATTAGACTAAATTTAGATAATTAGATGCTACAGTTCTTTTAAAATGGGGGGAGGATCGGTTGTTGGTTTGCAGTATTATATGTAACAGCCACCACATTTGGTGCCAATAAATTGACATTCTCTTTACTACACATTTGTCTCTTGTGTTTGGGTTTGCTGTCATATCGGTGTCACTTGGCACTCCGTTTATAAATACATAACAAAGGAATCTTGCCGGCGGCATATGATATATTTATAAGTTTAAGATAATATAAAATAAAGAAGTGTGTAAGGCGGGGATAATAATGCTGCTAATGACTATCTATATATGCATTTGCATTTGTCATTCCTATTACAATCATATACTATTACTATATGATATCTTTTTCATATATTGTATCTTTTTGCACATAATTGACCATACAATAATATAATTAAATGCAGGCCACATATATTACATTTCACTGCAAAACAAATTTATTTTGGAGGTCATGGAAGGCAGACCATTCATAAATGGTTAGTAGGGAATCAAATCATCTATTCTCTTTGTCCCTTTCCTCGTTCTTCATTCAATTCTCCAAACCTTTTATTGATTTTGATGAAAATTTTAAAATGAATATATTTGAGCAAGTTCAATAATTTTTCTCGTTTTTCATTCCCCAAGCTGCAGAATCTACAATATAAATTCTCCAATCATCTTGCTCATTTTTCATTCCTCAAATCAAATTCACTTTAAAATAACAATATTTTCTTATTAAACTAACAAAAAAATAACGAAACAAAAACTAAAAACCATAAAAAAACAAAATGTTTATTTAATTCCCTCGAAAGTAATATTATATTATTCAGTTCTCCAAAATGGAGAATAAATTATATCCCATATACTGTATGGGGAATGATTAGACTTAACTATAACTCATATTCATTTCTCATTTTAAAAAATTCTTCAAAACGAGAAAACCGTGATTTCTTGTAGAAACCGGAGAGAATACAAACTTCTGTTTCCTTTCTTTCCTTCATTTATTTTCCTTGCCTCTCTTTTCAGTTGTTTCCTTCTCCAACTTTAATAGCCCAGAAACCCAATTCCTTTGGCTTTTAGTCTGCGTTTGTAGGATTGATTAGAAGTCTTTCTTCTATGATTTCTTCCTCTATTCAGTTTTATGGGTAAGTTTGAAGTCTTTGCTCTTTGATTTTCCACTGGGGAACCCGCCGATTTATTTCACTGTGTTCATTCATACCAGACCACTTCGATTCCGTTGCTCATCTTCTAGTTTTCTACTTTTTGAAAAATCTTCAACATTGGTTTCCTATTTTGAGCATAAAAATTCGGTTTTTTTAGCTCAATCTGTCTATTTTGTTCAACTTCTGCTTCATCTCTTTCTATTATGACATTATTTGATTATTTGGGATTAGATAGTGGATTATAGTCTTTCAAGGTCTCAATTTTAAGCATTTTTTTCTGGGTTTTGCCCACATTTTTAATGGGTTAGCTAGTTTGATTTTCGGGGTTTAAACATCATCTTTGTTAGTGATTTTTTGTTGTTCTGTTTGTTTGTTGATCAAATAAAAACACCAGAAACTTCAATCTGTTTGAGTTAGTTTGAAGAAGTGAAAGATGAAAAAGAAAGGAGCTGGGAAGATGCAGTTAAGTATTGCCTTTGATTGAGATTTTCAAATTTTAGATTACCAATAATCTTTTTGCCAAGTCAGTTTATTTAACGGTGAGAACAAAAAATTTCGTTTCGTTAACGTTTGAAACTTCGGCCATTTTTTTGAAAAAAAAATTTACATAAACTTTTTTGTAAAGCAACAAAACTCCAGGGCATATATCCGAAAATTTTCGTTCAATTTTTTATAGGTAGATTCATGTCGTATTTTTTAAACCTCTTAAACATGCAATCTCTAGTTGGACTTCGACAGCGCAATAATGTTAGAATTTCAACATTTTGCTAAATTAAATGTTGTGTTTTTGGTCCTAATAAACATTTTTGTGATACTATGTGTACAATAAAACTTAAGGCAAAAGGTATTATGTAGGGTTAAAAAGTGGCCGAAAATCTCCGAATTCAATGGAGATCTGTTCTGATAAGGATGGAGAATCCTGATAAAAAATTTTCACGAGAAGGGAGTAGAGAATTTTTTTGTATCCGGAACCTTAATGGATATGGAGATATAATCATTTAAATTTTGTAAGTGATGATTCAAAATTTTTATTGTAGGAAATTTTAAAAATATAATACATATTTTTTATTTTGGTAGGGAAATGGGGAATCCTCGATACCTACCGATAAGGAAATGAAGAAAAAACTATCTCCGAATCCTTAATGGATATGGAGATTACTTTTTCTCTGAAACCTTAATGGGCATGGAGATGTGGAATGCATCCCCCCATTAAACTTCGTTTCCATCCCTATTATTATGTGGCTAATTTGTAAAATGGGTTTTTTTTGGCAAAAGGGGTTTATGATTTAAAAAATTTACAAATAAAGGATTCTCCATATTAAATCCTGACACGAAAATGGATTATTTGGTTCATTTTTATCAGAGTTCTGTGGGATGGTCAATAAAATATATTACACATTAATGATAAATTTGTAATAACAAACTTTTAAAAATCATGAAATATAAAAAAAATTTGAAAATACTCAAACCCTAACATTTAATTTTTAAATAAGAAGGTTAAATTATTAAAATGTTGAGTTTAAAATAATCAATATAACACATAACCAGCAAACCATTTTTTACAAATTTTTTCCTTTTACTAAAAAAAATCGAATCGTCAAATTCCTTTTTGCAAATGAGTGAAAATATAAAATATTTTTTTTGAAGTTTGGCCGACACTCTTCATCTTTGAATTCAAATTTAAATTGTTATTACTTAAAATATACAGTATAAATATCACCAACTAATTAATTGGTCATTAACTAACAATTAAGTTTTTATGTCTAATTGATTTCAAGTGATCGATGGTTGGGATTTCAACAACAATATCTAATATTAGAATTTCAACCTATTGCTAGTGTGGATATCGTGTCATACAAGTTTGAGGCCTAAAAAACGTTTTGTGTGACAATATATACTATTCGGACGTTGAACAAATTAAAACTTAAATGGTTTTATGACTATATTAGATGAGATCTGTAGTACAAATATGACCACTTAACTGCCAGTTTTATTATTTTACTACTAATTGTGTTTTAATATTTTTTCTCGATATTAGACATTAATTAACATAATATAAATAATTATTAATCACTATGATTTTTAATTAAATATTACTCATTCCATCTACTTAAAATTAACGTTTAAGAGAGATTTAGGTTTCTCTTTTTTATTGTCATTTTGTATTTTCAAATTATTTTTCTAAGTTTTTGATTATTACTCTTATTAATTTAATCAATTTTCAATACAGTCATATTCCAATCTCCAAAAAATGAGAAGATTATAGGAATCAATATTCACATATGTCCATTTAAATTTGAAAATGATACTTATTTAATATTTCTTCCGGTGCCGAAAGATCGTGGTATTAGAATTTTCATAAAAACTAATAAAACATTTATTATTGTATTAAAATTACTAATTTATCCATTTATTTTGTCATAAAAATTTTTCTCTTTTTGATTATTACTTTATAATTTTATTTTACTCTTATTCTCTTTCCTAATTAATATAAGAGTAAATTAAGAAAAAAGTGTTGAATGTTGCATTTGTATGTGAAAATGACAATCAAAATGGAAAATGAAATTTTAATTAAAACAACAATCTTTCGGTACCGAAATGAATAATATTTTTAAGAGTCTAAAAATACACTTATAAGAAAGAAGGGAGTAATGTTGAATTGCGTTGTAAGAACAATGAAACAGATTTATGTAATTTTGTTCACCGAATATTCACTTAAAAGATACTCCAATCAACTTAATTAATACTGCAAAACGTGTGTAGTTTTTAATAATAATGGACATTTTAACCATTTTCGTAGATTGTGACGAAATGTATATTAAAGACATTACTTATACTAAAGATGAATGAGCCACTAAGATTAATATTGGGTGACAATATAGTATATGAATCCGTGAATTATATATTGACTTGTTATATATAGATCAGTCTGGTTAAAATTGCCAAAACTAGTGTTATGCTTAAAGTTTAAATGAGATAAATTAATCTTTAAATTCAAGTTGAAGTTCAAAAATTATCATTCTTCAGTCGGAAAAACTTCTTTTTTTATAACTGGAGACTCACTTAAACTATACAAATTGGGGTCAGGTTAACATTTTACAATTTAAGTTTCCACACCTACAGTCATCATTGGATAAATACAAAACAACAGAAAAAATGAAAACATATTTCTACTTACTTCCGACTTTTATAAAAAATTATTTGTGATTAGTAGCTTTCCATTTTAGTCGTGTCAATACATATGAACACTATTTTAATGAAAAGGTATATAATTATTAGCTTAGTTGGTAAAATTCTAGGATTGCAGGGTTTGCGAGCAGTTCCAGTTCGACTTGATCAAAGCTCGGTGTAATAAAATTCGAGTTCGAGATATGCTTGAGAAAATAACGAATTAAGTTGAGCATTTAATGGTTCGGTTTAGAAACTCGCAAGAAATCACGTCTAATTTTTTAAAAATTTTTTAGACATGTTGTATGCATGTATAATTCTTTAACAAATTTAATATTCGTGTTTTAAATATTAATTAGTATATTCTGAATTGTATTATATTTGTTAAAAATCATATTTTTTTCATTCAATATCTCAGTATAAAGTCATGTTCTCTTTTAATTTCTGAAATCTGAACTGAACTAAACTTAACTGAACTGAACTTAACTTAACTGAACTTAACTGAACTAAACTTAACTAAACTGAACTTAACTTAACTGAAATTAGTTCAGTGTAAATTTATAATTACATATAGCTGAACTTAATTAAACCTAACTAACTGAACTTAACTAAACTGAACTGAACTTAATTGAATTGTAATTGAAGAGAACAGAGCCTTAATCATTTGTTTTGGATTATATAATTTACAATGTTAACTTATCATTTCGCATATTGATGTATATATAAAAAAAATTAGTAAATAAATTACCGAGTAAATAAGACTCGCTTAGGCTCGTAAGCTCATAAATTTGAACCGGGCTACAATATTTCAAGCTCGATGAGCTTTAAGTCAAGCCGATTAAGCTCAATTATTTTTACTTTCAAGCCAAGCCAAACCAAGCCAAGCTTAAGTAAATTGAGTTGTGTTCGACTCTTTTACATCTTTAGGTAGAACTAATGTGTATGATGAAGTGTGTAATGGATATGTTTCAATTTGGACCCTCAAACTCCACAACGAACACTAAATAATGAATATCATTCTAGCCATTAAGATACTCCGGAACAAATGGAAAAAAAACCTTATAATTGAAAAAGTAATATTTTTTAACATTTTTTGAAGTTCCCTATTTCGTAATTATAATGTATAAAAAAATAGTTGAGTGCAATTTCTGAGTTAAAGCTTTATTTTGGGAGATTCTAGATCGTCTATTGTATATCAAATAATTAATTGATTAGCAAGTAAGCTGAAAAAGAGAACGAAATTATTGTAAAGTGGGTCGCACATGGCATGCATATTCATTCTTTCATGATAATTGAGAAGAGAAATTAAGATGAGCATGTGAAGTTATATGGCTGCCCATAACTTATAAGCATGCCATCTCTTTTCTCGACATAGGCATATGCATGCATATAATTATCCCCAATTTAATTTGCTACCTATAAAGGTATCAACCCAAAAGTCGCATTAATTCACTCATGGTTTAGAGAATTGCCATATCAGATAGTAAACTGTGGCCATCTTACAATAACATTTTAGTAATTATTTATAAGGTTAAAAAACTCTATTCCCTCCATGTAAGAGAGTGTTAAATGAGACGATACAGATGTTAATTTGTTTATACGATTTTTATTTATTTGAAGTTGATTGAATATTTTGTTCTTTATATTGTTGGTTAAACTTAAAAAAAACATGTTATGTGATTTGACTGATTTGCAAGGTGGTCTCTGTGATTTTTTTTTCAAAATGTTTCTTGTAGTTTCAAAAGTTATCAAAAACATGATTTTTAATTTGAAATTACGTTACAAAAAGGGATAATTTTATTTATTTTGAAATGAAATTTTACAACATATTTAATAATTATACAATACACCTTAGTGGTAATTAGAATTATTATAAGTACGAATATTTTTTTTCCAACTAAAATGTGATTGGTAACTTTAACATATCATAATAAATTGAATAGTTTACTAAACTTACTCAAATTTTGATGAATAATCCTTAAATAATAATGTTAACATGTAGGAATGTTAAATTTATTGAAATACCTTATGAAACATTAATATTTTTAGGGGAAAATATTTTACTTGATTTGTAAATTTTTGAAACAAATATACCCTTTCGTAAAGAAAAATTTCACAATGACCTTTATGCAAAACCGTTAAACCATAAGGCATTTTTTTAAGTTTACTTTATTTTCAATGGG
>CATIWQ010327824.1:0-22916 GCA_949673415.1 Euphorbia schlechtendalii | reverse complement strand
GAAGAGAGCTTTCTTGTCTCTCTATCGAGAATCCTTCAAACTTGTTGCTTGATCGGGTGTAAGAGTGACTTCATTTTCTATCTCGTTGAAGCCTTTCTTTATGATATCCCAAACATCATGTGCACCTAGAGGAGCCTTCATTTTGATACTCCAATTGTCATAGTTGTTATTGTTGAGTGTTGGAACTTAGAACGATGCCACTCCATTCGCCATATAGCTTCTCTTAGGTGTACACGGGGCTGTTGCGACTGTTTATAGTCTTTTGCAACACTATGTGCTTTGCAAGAGCCTTCTGACAGATTTCTGGAAGAGATTATTTTCCTTTGCAACCTGTAGATTTTTTGACGGATTCTGCAAGGAAACAACAACAGAATTATATTCCCTTGCAAACTGTAGATTTCTTAGAACTTGATTTTTTTTGCACCCGGAAATGAATTTTTTTCAGAAGCGAAATCAAGCTTTGAACGTGGCTTTGGTACCACTTTTTTGGGAATATGACACTCAAAAGAACAACTTTGATTTAACTCAAAGAAAATATTACAAGAACACTAACTCATTTACAACACCACAACTCACTCTTATTTTTCTTCTTTTCTCTTTTAAGAAGTTCTTACTTGTACTTGATGATAAACAACTAAACAACTCACCTATTTATAGGTGAATTATACAACTCCCAACTAACACATTTACTAACCACAACATCCAAGTAACTACAACTACCAACTTAAACAATTAATAGCCAACTATTTAGTTGAATTTAATAACCTCTAAATTGGTTGTAATTAATGCCTCAAATTTGGTTTAAGTTTTTTTTAGATGGATCAAGTTTATAATCCAACAATTAAAATTTTGCTAAAAACCGTTTGTTGTTATTTAGAGAACCTATCATGCCCTAACATGTTCTTCACCTAGTTTTGCCAAGTTCTTTGCTTGTAAGTTCTTTTGCTGATTACTCTCATATTTTCGTTTCCTAACTGATTGCTTACAATTTGTATGATGGAAAATTGAGATGAGATGAACTGGGATGAATATGAGGATTTAGACGAGTTACTTGGGGAGAACCCAGTAGAGTCACCTAAAAATGGCGACCCATGTGATATGATTTAAGCTAACACAAATGGTTCAATAGAAAACCTCGAGTTGGTGGACCATGCTACAAATTTAGAAGCAAGCATGAACATGAAAGGCACGCCTAACGTGGGTTCATGTGCCATGAATAAGGTGAAATATATGCTTCCATGTAACATGTTATCTATGTTTAGTAGAAATAATGGTCTCATTAACCACATTTAATGGTTTCATCATCCGCATTTATTGTGTTGCCTAGGTGTAGCAGAAACAATAGTCTCATTGATCGCATTTAATGGTCTAATTAACTGCTTTCAGACATTAATAGAGTTTAATGTCCTGAGTTTATGGTTGAAAAGCAACATATGTAATAACTGTTAGCAATAACTGATGAATGAGTTTGTCAATAAGTGTTTAATGTTCTCATTTACTAGTTAAAAGACATCAAGTCTCAAAATGCGATGAGATAGACTAATGCGACTATATTGAAATGTGAATCATTTCAAGTATTTCAACTAATATATTAGAACCCACCTTAATAAATGAAGATTGAGTTTATCAATATGTAATCGTAGTATGTTGTAAAGTGAATTTTTGTTGTCTATGATACAACTAGTCTTGAAACGGGGCCGACTAAAGTGACTATATTGACATGTGAATCAAGTCAAGTAATATATTGGAACCCACCTTAATAATTGATGGTTGAGTTGATCAACACACATGTATTTGATAGTATTATGTTGCAAAGTGAAATTTTGAAGATTATGATACAACTAGTCTTAAAATGCGACATGACCGACTAATGTAACAACTAAACTAACTGATGAATATAACCACATTTGTTGCAGGATGAAGGTGATGGGATTGACTATAGTGGACATTATGCAAGCAGCAACATTTTTGAGTCTAGCGAAGAGACAATTGCATGGGCTAGAAAAACTGCAATAAAACTAGGATTCTGGCTTGCTACTGCTTCTCACAAAGATGGACCCCATAAGAAGTTACTTGTATGTACACGAGGTGGAAGGTACAGAGGTACTAATAAGGATCTTCGTGTGAGTAGAAGAATTGCATCTTCTAAAGTTTGTGATTGCAAATTCAAGGTATATGCTCAACAAGTCATTGGATGTGACCGTTGTGAAATTATTTCGATGCCAAGTAGTACTGGAATACACAACCATGAGTTGTATAATTATAAGAAGGATAAGATACTAGCTTCAAGAATTAGTCCTGAGGCGAAACAAATGATTCTTTGTATGACATTGGATCAATGTAAGCCATATTCAATCTCAGGTGCTCTTAGTCTAAAATTTCTAGATGAAATTATAACTAAGAAATAAACAACAATACGAGGGAAATGATAAGGAAGGGGTCCTTAGAGAACAGGGATGTGGCAGGTCATCTGTTTCATCTATGTGAAAAACATAAATACATTATATCGAAGCATTCTGACCCGAAAACAAATGCGCTGACACATCTATTTATTACCCATCCTTTTTCAACTTGCTTGCAGAGAAAATTTTATTGGTATGTTGGAATTGACTCTACATACAATACTAACAGGTATAGGATGCCATTGGTTGAGCATATTGGAATGACCCCATGTAACAAAAAATTTTTAATTGCCTTTGCAATTATAAAGGATGAGAAGGTGTGGAGCTACCACTGGGTTCTTTAAAAGTTGAGGGGTCTACTTGGTCATGATCTTAGTCTGACTTCTATTATGACAAACAGGGAGATGGGGCTCATAAGCCCGATAAAGGAGATTTTTCCAAAGATAAAGCCTTTACTTTGTACTTGGAACATAAACAAAGATGTCAAAGATAGAGTTTATAAACTATCAAGTGAGAAAATATTTGTTGACCATTTCAAGACCAAGTTGTTCTCCAAAATAATGCAAGCAGTAACCGAAAAAGAATATTTAAATTCTTTACAATATCTAAGGGATGCAATGAAAAATTTTAAAAAATTGATGCCATACATCGAGTGTACATGGTTAGTTTATAAGGAGAAGTTTGTTCTTGCTTAGACGAAGGAAGTGTTATATCTAGGCAACGTGATGTCATGTACAGTAGAGAGTGCACATGCTTCACTGAAGCATTGGTTGAACATGTCAAGTGGTTCGCTTGATTCCTTGTGGATGAAGGTGCATAATCAAATCGAATCCCAACTAATTGAGATCAGGCACGTAAAATTCTTTTTTAGTGTTTCATTATGTGGTTTTGATTTAATCGTAACCATTTAGTCTATTTAACGCCTGTCACATTACCAATTGCATCATAATATTTAAAACTTCACATTGTAGTATACTATTACTATTAAATACAAGTTGGACAACTCAATCTATGTAGTCGCAGTATTCAGTCCGATTGCATTTTAAGACTAGATGCATGATAATCTTTCACACATTACATTATAAAATTCACATACATGTTGATCAACTCATTCATCAATTATTATTGACCGTATTACATATGTTGCTTTTCAACTAGCAAAGTAGTTAGTCATGCATGCAACTAATGGAGATAGAATGACAGACAAAATATATCTTTTCTAATTATTATGCAACCAAATGCATTATCTTTCATAACAGTGGTATTATCCTGATGATTAGGTTCATGCTGCATAATTCAAAAGTGAGGAAATGTTTACACTACAGTGGAGTTCCCCTTAACTTTCTCACATACCGGGTGTCTCAATACTGTTTGGGACTACTAAATTTGGTGTTGCAATGGATGAGGAATTTGAGCAATGAAGTTAATAGCCGGTGCAACCGTGTATTGAGAACCACCCATCAGTTACCATGTGCCTGCGAGTGGAGGAGAGCACTTGACTCGAAAACTTCGATTAGCCTTTAATAAATACACCCATTTTGGAAAAAACTTGCTATCAACGATGAGGGGGACAAAAAAAAGGTTGATGAATAACCAGAGGAAGAACTGTATCTTGACAAAATGATTGGCGAGGTGAAAGAATATGACCAATCCGTTTTGCACATAGTGGTCATTGCAATCTACGATGAGCTTCATCCCAACCAAACAAACATTTGTGAACCTGAGGTGACAATTGACCTTAGAGGTCAACCAAAAGGTAGTACATAGACAAAGCATGATCTGAGCAATTGGGAGCATAAAACAAGGGGCCGTGGATGTAGATGAGGCCGCGGACGGGCCGAGGGCATGGCCGCATGCTATTGCAGACTGAACAGACGCAATTTCTAGGCGTGCAATGGCAGTCTAAAGTTATTAATGGCCAGTCTGAGCATGATGCACCGACCTAGGATAGAGATCGTCATCTTCTGTCCATAACATGAACAAGACTGATAGGCATTAACACTTATATCAGTGCCATAATTGCAAGATTTTACATGACATATCAATTAAACTGGATAGTATAAATGATCAGGTGCATGTAATCAACAAATTGAACATTTCACCTTCAAAAGAAATATTATTCCATTAATTCTGCCATATGTTGAAAGTTACATGAATCCTAAGGATGATGGTAATTGTGGATTCTAGGTCCTGGCTAACTATATCTTTGGCAACCAAAAAGAATGACGGTTGGCAAGATCTTTCCTCACAAATGAACCTCAAAGGAACCACGTTTTGTACAATGGTCCATACTATGACACCATTGACAATGCCATCAAACATATAACATGGGATGGATAGGAGTGTGGGCCAGACCATTGGATGGTAATAGCTTATGACTTGTATTCTATGGCTACTTTTTTCAATGTAGCAATTTTTTGTTTCATAGAAAACATCAAAACATGTTGTACTGTGTTTCCGTTACAAGAACCATTGACGGCATTACAGCCTGAGCGTGACATAGTCATCTATCATCTAGGAGAGTATCGACACTATGTGTACCTAGATTTATGCAAGGGCTTCCCTGTGCCACCTATAGCGTATTACTGGCATAAATATCATCACCCCGAGTGTTAATGAATGGGATAAATTATATGATCGTAGGAGAGGATTGTGGGATTCATTATGTAATGTAAAAAGAGACTCTGTACAGGATGTAATTAGTTTGGAATGAAAATAGTTAAAATTGCTTAATTAAGTGTTGATTCGTAGTATGTAGGTAGAGACAAGAAGAACCCACCATTGATTGACTTTGAACTTTTAGTGATATGAATTTACTCTTACTCTCAATGGTTGTCAAAATAATTCACCATCACCCCAATTTAAGTTAAAAAGAAGGAATAAGTTATAAGTTATGAGAAACACCCCCATTGTATAGGTTATAAGTTATAATCTAGTGTCCATGGACACCCAAAAATCTTAAAAGTTGATGTTATATTATGTGTATTAAATATGAGAACACCACAAAATATGTAATTGGACCCCTTAAATGGTATTGAAATACATATATGTTTAAAATGAACTTTTGTTTATAAATATTAAGGGACTGAGTTTACTCTCAATGGGATTGACAAAATTCCCAAAAACAGTTTCAATTCATGGATGCTGAAGCTACATTTTGCTACTTTTTGTATTATCATTGTTTGTTTATGCAGCGGATTTCATTTTTTGTTCGTTGTTATCATTATAATTAACTTTGTGAAAAACGGGAATGTCTAAACAACAGAATTCAAAGTAACTCAAACACGATAAGAAGAAAATGACATGTGTAATTACTTATAGAATATTTTCATGAAAAATAGAAACAAACACTAAAAAAAGAATAAATTCCCAAATGAACATAATACACCCTAAACCATCCATGGCCTGTAAGGGTCAGAAATCATCTCCAATTCAATCATATCCTAGTAGTGATTCCTCCAAGTAATGCACTCGTCAATATTATAACTGAGTTGTAGATGGCAAATGCATGCTTTCTTGTGATTTTGATGGAGGAGGGGGAAATTTTTATAATCCATCGCAATTGGCACAACTCGTTGCCTGACAGACCAATGATAATACTCATACACAAGCGAATGCCATGGATCACTGTAAAGCCTTCCCAAAGGTTGATTAGGAAGCGGAAGATGTCTGGTGCAACGAATCCTTTTATTTTTAGGAAGATCTGGACTCAAATCGGTTACTCGCTTCTTCTCATCCTTAAGCATTCTCTGAACAAAATCTTGATCAAGAAAAAGAACGCGTATGGTAGGATAAAGCAGTTGTAAATTTCTTTTTAAATTTAGATAACATTGCACAACTTTCATGCATATATATATATATACATATAGCATGAAGGAAAGCGAAACGACACCTAATGTCATAATTAGCCTACAATGGCCTAATGTATGACCAAAACTAAAAATACACCTAATGGGAAGGAACCTTCTCGTTTCTCCAATCACATGATTTTTCCCAAATGGTAATTTAATACCTTGAAAATCTTTTAATTTGAAAGTGAAAAAAATTAAATTGCAGTATCAAATGGAAGAGTATACTTTTCATTACAGTATCAAATGGAAGAGCATACTTTACATTACAAACCCTATAATATATTACGCTGCCAAAATGCACTACCACCCCATCTCAAGTCTATGAATTTTAGCAACACCCCATTTTACAGCAAAATACACCAAAAAGCACACCAAATATCTAGTACATTAACAACTTCTTTTTTCCCAAACTTAGTTCTATTTCATCTCCTTCAATTATCTTCTACAAGACTTTATTAATAATTTGTCTTCTCTTTAGAGTAATTGATGGATCAACCCACATAAAGAATCTGCAATGTTGTTGTTTTTGCTGTCAAACGCATAAGAGGAAATTAATTTTAGATTTCATATTTAATTTAAACAATTCAAAAACCAATTGAAACTTACTCACCCCGTATCTTCTACAATTGTAAAACCTTCGACCTGGTTTTAACCCACTCCACGAAACCTTAAGATTTACGATTTCTCTGCAATAGCAAGTTGGAACGTCAATACCATACAAACCCGATTCCATTTCAATATTCAGGTGGAGTCTAAAAAATTCTAAGATAAAGAATTTGGAGATGAATATTTCATTGCTTTAAAAATTTAATACAGGAGATGTGCATGAGAATAGATTGAATGGGGATTTGGTATTTCTAACCATTGTAATGTGACTATTATATTTTTTTTATAATATATTACGTCATGCGCTCTAATTAAACTGCATCACCACAAGTGACACATACATGTAACAAGTAAGGTCGAAAAAAGACATGAAACAGGCAATGACAAACAAGATATACAATTTTATTATCGGGTTTGTCTATCATCATTTGTAAGCGAATAATATTTTATGATTTTCACTATATTTCATTGTTATTTTGTGCCAATTTAATTTCAACTAGGAGGGGGGTCGAATAAGAACGAGTAAAACTAATAAAATATCATTCATTCATCCGGGGAGGCCATTACAGTTTCAAAATACTAAAAAGATACAAATATAGTAGATGGAAACAAAGAAGCAACAGCTCAGCCGAACTTGGTGATTTTTTGGGAAAGCTTACTAACAATTTTGAAGATGTTATCCAGTTCCCCACTCATGGTTGCCAGATCAATGTCAATCTCTTCCTCCATATCTTTGAGCTTAGAGGTCAGATCAACAGTTTGACATACGAGTTTGCGGCGCTGCTTCTAAAGTTTCCAGTGTTTACCTTCCACCTCTCGTTGTTGCTCCTCAAGCACATAGATAGACTATCTCAGAAAACCAATTGATTTTGGAACGATTGTATAAGTTGGACTAATAATCAAATAATGTATTGAGGAAATTGCATGTTCGGGAAGTTGAAGATAAGTTTGGTTTGTGTCGTTGGAGTTCGAACTATCAGTCTTTATAAGCAAGAAATATTCTGGGAGGTTTGGAAGAAAATGTGACGGTGATGTATTCGAATGGTGCTATATATACTCAAATCCAGGTGGTGAGAAGTAACAACATGGTGTTTTTGAGCAATTTGATCTCAACTGTTGATTCTCGTATTAGTGGATTTGATGAGTCTAACTGTCCATCACAATCTTAGAGGCAATTTCAGTTTTGAATTATCACTTCACGCCAATTCATCGATTGGTCTGATGGATGTAAAAGTGTGGTCTTCTCATTCAATCCTATGATCTACAGTATATCTAGCAATCTCACCAATTCCATGTAATTGTTTCCCGCTAATAGCTACCCAATTTTACTTAGGGAAAATAATGTAATTTGTTGGAAAAAGAAGAATGTTTGGAAAAATGTCACTTTTTGAGTAAGTCTTCAACGTGTAACGCATTGTCCCATGATGGAAAAACACAGCAACAGGTTGCGGTAGGCCAGATCTACCATTTTTTTCTTCGTTGATTTGCTTAGGTGCATTAATATTCAACCAAGTTGTGCTTTTTCATCCATAAGCAACCTGCGAGCACGGGATTTTGTACCAGCTCGCGCGTTCAATGATGATGGCTTTTCGGGATATTTATCCTTGAATCACACTATTTTCGACCATCCGACGATCTTCAAATGGGATTCTTCCTCGTCGTTGAATTTAAAAGGACTTTAATTGAGAAATTAACTAAAAAATATAAAAATACACAAAAAATTCGAAAACGCTATCAAAAATCGGATCTAGAGACTGCCTCGCCAATATCAGGTGAGGCACGGCTCGCCAAAAGGCCTGGCGAGGTACGCCAGGGTTCTAGCGAGGCTCACTAGAAACCTGGCGAACCTCGCCAGACTCTAGCAAGGCTTGCTAGAGACCTGGCATACCTTGCCAAACCTTTGGCGAGGCTTGCCTCGGCTAGGTAGTCTGGCGAGGCTAGCCAGCCTTGCCAAAGAGGGTGGCGAGCTCGCCAGCGAGTTTGGCGAGGTCGCCAAACTCTTTGACCCCGCCAAACTTTTTTACCTTTTTTGGATTTTCCTGGATTTTTCTATAAGTAGTCAGACACTTTTGGATTAAAGGGGCTCGAAAATTCAGAGAAAAATCCTCTCTTTCAAATAAAAAAATACAAATAATAATTTCTTCTTTTCTTCTAATTTTTTCTCGGATCCAAAACACATTTGGATCCCAAATCTCTTCACCTTTTAATCAAATTTCTTCATCTATTTCTTCAAATATCCTCAGATATTCTCGGGTCTAAAACAAATTTAGAATCCGATTCTGATTATCATTTGGATAAATAAACTTGTATTTTCTAATTAAACTACAATTAAACCAAAATGAACGAGGAACGCTCCTGGGGATCAAACGGATACGCCGAAGTGGATTCACGTCAAAAGGGTAAAAGCCACTGAGTTCCTAGAGCTGCTTATTTCGTGCTTTTTGATTTCTTTCTTAATTTCTTTTACATGTGGACCTAGGAATTATTTCACTTATTATTATTGTAAATGTTGTAATATTCTTCTTCTTCATCTTTTATTTCTTTTTTTTATTTATTTTGTATGTTAGAATACCCCAACGAAGGGAATTAAAATTATTCTCGGATAACAGACCCCACCTTATGCCATGTGATCATTTTCACTAATAAAATTGATCAATATAAGTGTAAATAAAATGAACTATTTTTATTTAAAATAACAACTTAAAATCGTCGATGTTTTAATTAGGCCACACAGGCCTCGCTAAAATCAAATCGAACATATGTGATATTCCCTGTGCTAACCTTTGTGGATACAGATGTTTAGGATTTTATTTTTCCTTTGGGTATTGCACATATTGTACGGAAAATGTGATTAATAGGTTAGCGAGCAGTTGCATCCCTCGATTTTTGGAAGCCTTGTAATTTTTATTTTCCGCATTTATTTTCATGCATTCTCATAAACATATACATATTGTTTTTAGCACATGCGGCACATCATTTTCATGAAATTAATTTGGGTATAAATGGATTCCCCAAAAATTCAAATGATTTGAATCTTGAGAGAAAGTGAGAGATAAATACATGTACTTAGACAACGTGTGATAGCGATTGCTTCATCATACAAGGATGAAAGTTCAATGAAAAGATCTCCAAGCTTGAAACGTCCACTGACTCATGTAAAGATCAAAAGGATCGGAGCTAGAATAAGGCCAAAAATGTCGACCAAGCATGTTGAGGCCAAACAACTGGCGCAATGTCACAAAGAAGGAGTAAGATCGTTGAGCACATCAACAACTCCATCACACGGCTCACCACCATTTGTGGGGCAATCAAACAATGGATGCAATATTACAAAGAAGGAGACAAATCGTTGAAAATGTCAACAACTACATCACAACCATTCACAAGACCAAACAACCGGCACAACATCACAAAGAAGGAGTTAGATCGTTGAACACGTCAACAACTCCATCACCACCATTCATGAGATCGAACAACAGGCTCAATGTCACAAAAGAGGAATCAGATCGTTGAACACGTCAACAACTCCATCACACAACTCACCACTGTTTGTGGGGCAATCAAGCAATGATCGAAGCCCTAGAAAGGTCAAAATAGATGGCACAACACTAAAGATAGAAAGGAGTCAGATTGTTGAACATGTCAACAACTCCTTCACATGACTCACTACTATATGTGGGGCAATCATCGCACCATCAAAGGAAACACTGATGATAAAGACTTATCGTTAAATACAAGCTAGCAAAGCAGCATGAGCACCAACTAAATAATCGATCAGAAACACTAAACGAGACAACAACTAAAGTCGTAGACATGGACGGGGACAGATCTACCAAATTTACCAAGTCTTACACAATTGTTATCACGCATAGGTGAAAGAAATAAATTGATGAGAAGCAGTACAAAAAAAATAAATTTGTAATTAGCCTGTCAATTAACACTCAGTTAGTTGAGCAAAAATTAGGGCCTATTTTCAAAACACAAAAAGAATAGTCCGCTGAGTTGAAAATCCGAAAAGGGCTGCTCAGGCAAAACTTAGGACATCGAGAGAACCACATTGATTAGAAACCTGAAAAGGCTAATTGATGGCAGGAGTCAAATCATTTGAAACATTTATACCCCTGTTAAGTTCATAAATGAATTGTCATTTTTGCTGAATCTTTATGCATATGCTTATTTTGATTGCTTGTATGCCAATGATAGAATATCGCAAGTAAACATCCCAAAAAAAAAAGAATAAAATAAAGAAAAATGAGTCTGCTGGATTGAAAACTTGAAGGGCGGTCCAGGCAAAAATTAAGACAAGGTTTGATAGATTGAAAACCCGCAAGGGCGATCTATGCAAAACTTAGGACCATAGAAATATCAAATTCATCATCTCCTCCTCAAAATGGTATGAGGTATCACATACCTTCAACACTTTAGGCAAAACTGTTTCCAAGCGATCATCGCCGACACAATGATGGATCAATGACTCATCCAAACTTTCCTCAAATCAGATCCAAGCTGTGAACTCGAATCTAATTCAACGAACCCATGGTCGTCGCTTTGAGGGAGTCGTCAATGGAATCCCTAACAAGACAAGTCATAGGGGCAGCCATGCACCAGCACAAGAGAAGGCTCTTCACTGAATGAAGCCCACGACGCCTACAATAGACGAACATACATCATGTGATAAAAATTGTTCACGCATAAAAATATGAATGCATTACATTCACATCACGTCATTTACAGGTAAAGATGATGCCGAACTGGGGTAACACTGTCTTGATAAACAAGAACCTCCACCTCCACATGAGGAACCTACAAACAAGATGAGGGCTCACTCAAGCCTAAAGTTAACGTTGTAACAAAAGCCTCCTACAACAGAGCAATTCTCGGGACTTCCCTGAATTTCTATAATGTTTTAATTTTTTATTAAAGGGGCAAAAATTTTTGCTTCGCATAAACTCAATCAAATAATTAAAACATTCACCATCAAATATATTAACATTATCTTTTCTCTGATTTGTTAAAGGAAGAAGTCAACATCCTATTAAGGAAATTCAAAACATAACCACAGAAGGAACGATTATCTAGATAGCTGAAGAAAGAAATAGTCTCATTTATCAACAGGAGAATGAAACGATTACCGACTACAACAGGGATGTCGCATAAAGAAACGGTCGACCCGCCCACAAGGGATATCAAGTACCTAAGGGATTCTGAAGAAGGAGATGGACAACCCTATGAAGATACAGTGCCAGAAAGGAAGGCTTATGTCATCACCAATTGGGAATAAGAAGTCGCCAGCCGCACCGGTCAGGTATATTCTCAATCCATCCGCTCTTTTCTTATGATAATACTAGTTATACAACCAGCAATTATCACACGAGGGGCAGCTTTGAACATGGGATTTTGTACCAGCTCGCGCATTCAATGATGACTGCTTTTCGGGATATTTATCCTCGAATCACATGATTTTTTATCGTCCGATGATCTTCAAATGGGAGTCTTCCTCGTCGCTGAATTTAAAAGGACTTTAATTCAGAAATTAACTAAAAAATATAAAAATACACAAAAAATTCGAAAAAGCTTTCGAAAACCGGATCCAAAGCCTGCCTCGTCGATATTTGGTGAGGCAAGGCTCGTGATAAGGCCTGGCGAGCCTCACAAGAAATATGGCAAACCTCGCCAGGGGCCTAACGAACCTCGCCAAACTCTGGCCAGGCTCGCCAAACTTTTTTACCTTTTTTGGATTTTCCGGGATTTTTCTATAAATAGTTGGACATTTTTGGATTAAAGGGGGCTCGAAAATTCAGAGAAAAATCCTCTCTTTCAGATAAAAAAAATACAAACAATAATTTCTTCTTTTCTTCTAAATTTTTCTTAGATCCAAAACACATTTGGATCCCAAATTTCTTCACCTTTTAATCAAATTTCTTCATCTATTTCTTCAAATATCCTCAGATATTCTCAAGTCTAAAACAAATTTAGAACCCGAGTTTGATTATCATTTGGATAAATAAACATGTATTTTCCAATTAAACTACAATTAAACCAAAACAAACGAGGAACGCTCCCGGGGATCAAACAGATACACCGAAGTGGATTCTCGCCAAAAGGGTAAAAGCCTCTGAGTTCCTAGAGCTGCTTATTTCGTGCTCTTTGATTTTGTTCTTAATTTCTTTTACATGTGGACCTAGGATTATTTCACTTATTATTATTGTAAATGTTGTAATATTCTTCTTCTTCATCTTTTATTTCTTTTATTTATTTATTTTGTACGTTAGAATACCCCAACGAAGGGAATTAAAATTATTCCCGGATAACAGACCTCACCTTATGCCATGCGATAATTTTCACTAATAAAATTGATCAACATACATGTAAATAAAAATTAACTATTTTTATTTAAAATAACTTAAAATCGTCGATGTTTTAATTAGGCCACACGGGCCTCGCTAAAATCAAATCGAACATATGTGATATCCCCTGTGCTAACCTTTGTGGATGTAGATTAGATGTATGTTTAGGATTTTATTTTTCCTTCGGGTATTGCACATATTGTACGAAAAATGTAATAAATAGGTTAACGGGTGGTTGTATCCCCTGATTTTTGGATGCCTTGTAATTTTTATTTTCGCATTTATTTTCTGCATTTATTTACTATTTTGTGGATGGATTTACTGCTTTTTCTATATGTGAACAATGCATGTAAACTCGAAAAACAACCTAAGTGCGAATATGCACAATTAAAAGAATACGGTTTTCTGTAGATATAATATAATGTGATCACTTAAGAAATAAGCAACTTATCCCGGACCTGAATCTCTGTGTCTTAGTGGGCTGTCCCCTGGACGTTAAGCCTCACAGGACTCTAATTCTTGAAAAGAGCTAATCCAAATGGTGACTCCACACTAAGAGACGGCGGATTTGGGTTCGAACCGATCTAAAATTATTTTCACCCTCTCTTTCATCCTTTTTACCAGGTCCCCGACTCGGTGCACCTCTTTTCCAAACACCCTGATGGACCACACCTATGGATTCGCGTGCTCTCTACCCACCGCTCCGTGTCGCCCGCTCACACAACCAATAGCTACTTAATTTTACTTGGGGAAAATAATGTAATTTGTTGGAAAAAGAAGAATGTTTGGAAAAATGTCACTTTTCAAGTAAGTATTTAATGTGTAACACATTGTCTCATGATGGAAAAACACCGCAACAGGTTGTAGTAGGCTGGATCTTCCATTTATTTCTTCGTTGATTTGCTTAGGTGCGTTCATATTCAACCTAGTTGTGTTTTTTCATCCATAAACAACAAATATTTACCCAATTTTACTTGCGAAAAATATTGCAATTTGTTGGAAAAAGAAAAATCTTTGGAAAATGTCACTTTTCAAGTAAGTATTCCCATGATGGAAAAACACCGCAACCGGTTGCGACAGGTCAGATCCACCATATTTTTCTTCATTGATTTGCTTAGATGCGTTAATATTTAACCAAGTTGTGTTCTTTCATCCATAAGCAACCAATTTTCAGAACCCAAGTTAATAGTACCTCATAGTACTTTAATGTTTTAGAAATAGGAAACTGTCTAGGTTAGTGAAATTAATTGAGTACTAAGTATACTCTTAATTAATAAAGCTCACTAGAGTTTGTTTAAGGGAAAACAACTCAGTTTTGCTGAGTAATTAATTAAGTTACGGCTTAGAGTAGGAAAAGCTGAGTCTGTACTGAGTACTATGTAGTTTAGAAGCATATCAACTCCACTTTGCTGAGTTAGCTTTTAATTAAAAACTTTTTTTATGACACACGTGCTACTAATAAATTTTGTGAGAAATGGAATATTCCTTAGATATTTTTCAAGAATAATAGCATTGAAATTAAGGAAGATTTCCAGTGGTCCTCACCAGACAAAAGGTGTTGAAGTTCTAAACTTACACTCTTAGCTTTTACTTCATTCTACTCATTCATCATCTCTCTTCTGTTATTCATTTTTTTTTTAAAAACCAATCTTTGCTAAGTCGAGCACTCAGCAGTAGATTGTTGATAAACTGTTCTAGCAAAGCTGAGCAGTTTACTCACTTTTTATATCGTTACTCAGCAAGCATATAAAAATTTAACTTGGTGAAACAGAATTTCATATACCTTAAAAGTAACCAAGATTCGCATTCACGCCCCCTCTACGGTTGTTTACAAGCCGTCTATAGGACCAACAAAATTTGCTGGAAAAAGAAGATTGTTTGGAAAAATGTCACTTTTCAAGTAAGTATTCAAAGTGTAACGCATTATCCCACGATGGAAAAATACCTCAACAGGTTGCGGCAGGCCAGATCCACCATTTTTTTCTTCGTTGATTTGCTAAGGTGTGTTAATATTCAAGCAAGTTGTGTTTTTTCATCCATAAGCAACTAATAGTTACCCAATTTTTCTTGGGGAAAATAATGCAATTTGTTGGAAAAAGAAGAATGTTTGGAAAAATATCACTTTTCCAGTAAGTATTCAAATTGTAATGCATTGTCCCATGATGGAAAAACACCACAACAGGTTATGGTAGGCCGGATCTACCATTTTTTTCTTCGTACGTTGATTTGTAAAGTTTAATTGGCTTTAGGAAATTCTTGATTCTACATATGGTTGTTAAATTCTATTGTTGTTACCCTTCGTATAAATGATATTTTGGGATCTAAGACCAGGATGAAATTTCATGTGTTATCTTTCTACTTCAATTGTTGTTACCCTTTGTTACCAATTGAACATTTATTAAGTAAGTATGTTAAAATCAAAGTAAAAGGAGTGGTATTGAATAAGAAAGGGTAATCCTTAACAGAAATGCTTGTTCTATTAAGTTCTTTAAGACCAAATAAAAGGAAAATAAATAGAAAACAAAATATAATTACTAATTATCTATGTAGGCCCTAGGATAAGTAGGAAGATTGTCTAGATCAGGAATCATCCCAGTATTTACCATTAACTGGTAGTGGCCCCTCCATACATAGCATTCATCTGTATGATTCCCTATTTGTTCATGATACAAGCAAGCCTTTCTGACCTCCTCGGGGCAAATCTCAAACAAAGTGTAATCTGGACAGGTTGGCTTCACTTTTCCACAAGCTGATAAAATGAGGAACTCCCAACTCAACTCATGACCAGGGTCAATGTATGCAGTTCCACCACGAAATCATGGAAGAGGTTGTCTGCCTTTCTTGCGTGGCCTTGGATTCTTAAAATTCACTGGGTTTAACTTCACAACTCAAAGCCTCTCTTCCGTAAGATGTGCATCAACATAGGAAGGGTCATGAATTTCTACAGATTGAGTATCGTAATGGTTACTAGAAGCTACTGAAGATGTCATTGTTGCAATTTCTGATTTTAATAAAGAATATTGGGATATGTGTGAGTGCTACTAAATTGGCATTTGAGATGAATTTATAGACAGGATGATAATAATGGTTTTTGAATGTCACCCCCTTATGTAAAGTTGCATCCATTAAATTACTAGTAATGGCTAGTAAAAGTAGTAACGGTTAGATTATTTTTTGAAATGGCATGTTGTTTTACATACTTTTATCTTGGATTAAATACATGTGTACTTCATAAAGTGTTTATTAGGAGGATTATCATAAAAATAGAATAAATTATATATTATTTTATCTCCCAAGTTTTCCTTTTTACCCTTTTTAGAACCATGTTTAGGCCCACTACTACAGCGACGATTATAGGGCCCCCTTATATGCCTCCATGGTACGTTAACCTTCAAATTTGCACTCAACTTCTATCATTCAATCAAACCAAAATGAACCTATGATAGGCGAAATCCAAGGGAAACCCATTGTAGGTAAAATTTTCTGGAAACAATTACCAAGACGCGGAGTTCATCAGGGGTATCAAATACGGTATGGCATGATCTTGAATTTGACTTCCTTCTTCGAACTTGTGTTAATACTTGTACCATTATTTGTAGACTGCAAGTTGAACACATGAAGCACGAATCAAGAACAACCCCTCAAACCCTCACATCACCTGTTAATCGAATCCTGTATTTCGTAACTAAACATTAGCATTAGTACATCCAACCCACTTTACTTTACTTCCCTTCAGCTTGATTCTAGTATAGCGGGGGAAGTGAATATGTCATTGTCATCTTTCAAGTTCAGGGATATCCCTGCAATCAACCCTAACTTTTCACTTTGATTTCATTCCACTTTTCCTGCACATGCTAGATCTAAGTTGATTAGACCCCAAAAAACATTGTTTAAGAAATATTGCTTTGGACACTACCTCAACCACCCATTTTTGAGTTGTATATGCTATTTATGTCACACTGTACTTACTAGAGAAATAGTAAAACCCTCGATACAAGCCAGGGAGATGTGGTTTAATATTGGAGGGGCTAATGTTAAATTTGGAGGATAGGAGTTCACCATCTTTAGTGGATTGAGGTTTGGTAATCATGAGAAATTTATTGACAAGCTGGAGGGTGTTGATAAGAACTTCAAGTTCAGAAATAAATATTTTAGTGGTGAAACAACAATCTTGCATGGTGACATAGATAAAGAGTTCGCAAGTCACAATTAGGCGTTGGAAGATGACGAGGATGCCGTGATGATGGCGATGCTATTGTTCGTATGTGGATGTGTCCTCGAGAAACATAACACCCAGATTCTGAGGCCATGGATATGGGATTTTGTTGAATATCCACATCTATTCAATGAATTTCCATGGGGTGTCATTTCTTGGAAAGAGACACATCAGACGTTAAGTACAGGTATACAGAAGTTTATAAATGGCGCGACAGCTGACCATCCTCAGTACAAACTATACTGGTTGGTACATGTATTTCAGGTATTTAACATTTATAAAGTGTGTGATTTGGGAATACAAAATGTTAGCACTCCCTTTAATTAGTAATAAATATATTACAAGCTTGGATATTGGAAATATGGCCATACGCTCATGGTTATTTCACCAATGGTGGACCAGAATGCATCCCATGAGTCTTTAGATGGAAAAGCAATAAGAAAATGTGTTTTCCTAACATATGGTCACATATTCGGCAAAAAGGACATTTCAATGCTTCCCTTGCTATTGAAGCAAAGGACAAGGAGAAGGAGAGCTGGTGGTACAATGATATGCAGAACCACGTTGATAATAAATGAAGGATTTGGCACCCTAGTTTGAAACCGCTGCAAATGCTACTATTGAAGAGCAAGGAGATGTAGAGCAACTAGATGCAGTTAATAAGGGAGGCAGATGTCATTGAACATTTATAGAGATAGTGTAGTGAAGAAGTATGCAGAATAATCATAGTTCATGTGGCACCACTTAGTAAAAGAGTCCAAGAACTAGAAGGCAAGGTGGCAAAGCTGTTGGAAACAAATGCATCGCTAAAAAACAAAAACGATGCACGTGGCGAACCCTCCACTAGGGCTGCAACGCATAGCCCTGATGCTGATCCCCAATTCAATGATAAAAAGGTACTTACTACGTCTTACTTAAGTGAAATTGAAATTGTAAAATGCATTGTGACTTTAGTTTTCCAATGGTATGGTCATGAATATTATGCGAATAGACAGTGCACGAAGATCTACAAATTCGACAACAAGGAATTTGTTGATAGTAAATTCAGTAATTTAATTGTAATTTTATGCAACAAAAGACAATAAATTAGTTAAAGATATCATTTTTAATAAATTTGAAGTAAAGTATAAGTATACCAGTACGTATTCACATACAATTATGCCTTAATGGTTGATTCTATTTGTCACAACCTCTTGGATGATTATGTATTTGTATTCATTGACATAACAGGAAATCATGGAAGAGGATGAAGTAATGCATATCATTAGAGACCTAGTAGTGGATGAAAGGTGAAAGGATATAGCTATCTTATCGACGAAAAGAAAAGAAACAAGCACAAAAATGGAAGGCAACCAACCTTTGCATGCCTATACTTCCATAGCTAATACAATGATTGACAGAGACACACTTGATAGCTTTTTGAAGTTCACGAGGGAAAATTTCCCACTAAACCGAGGTATGGAAACACATCCTCAAGAGTTTTGGTAATTTGCTGTCACATTAACAACTACTATATTCCTTAATATCATGACTATGAAACAAGAAGGGCAAATGGTACAATGATACGAATAACCTTATTCCTCTAATCGATTTCGGTGTCATGGCTATGAGCAGCAAAACTTTCTTTACTACATTTTATTTGGAAGGAGAAAACCTCACAGACGATGTAAGATGTATACTCTATTTGAAAATGTTTGAAACATGCTTGCATTATAGAAGTATTAATTATGAGTTGCAATTTGGACAGCACATTAATATCATAACATACTACTTGAGAAGGAAGGGAATGAGAGCCAATCATGTCAATTAAAACTTCATGATTGTGGATATTGTGTTTGATGAAAGAGCAAAGAAAATCAAGGAAATGATGGAAAAAACTGATTTGAATGATGCTTTGAGCAGCCATGTGTAATTAGGTGATGTCATTGCAAAGAGAATGATGGGTAGAGGGATTTTGGGTGGAAATGAATGGGACACGGTGGATCATATGTTCATTCCAATGATGGCTAGAAGTAACCACTAGATACTTGGGAGATTTCAGATACCTTCCCAAAAGTTGTACATCTATTACTCTACTCCTAAGAGGTTAGCTAAGAGGGAAACACAAAGAGCTCCTGAAAGATATCCTGCAGTGATACCATATAACCTGTTTAAATTTAGAATACTGAATGGCAAGCAGGACATTACGAAATTAGAAGCCTACAGGAACAAAAATCCACTTGATCAACTAGAGATTGTAATAGTTGAGAACTTGCCAAGCTAAATGTTGGGGTAAGTCCTAAACACAACTCAATTCATTTGAACAGTGCAAAATCTGAAACCAAACAATAACATCTTCATTAAATGTCAATTGCAGTGATTGTGGGATTTATATGCTAACCTTCATTGAATACATTATTGAAGAGAAAGACATACCAAGGGATCTGGATGTGAAACACCATCGGTTACTGTTGGCTGTAATCTTATACAATAATGGTGAAAACTTGCTTAATGCACCAGCTTTTGGATAACTTCCAATTAACATGGGATGGTGGATTCTGCCTATCCCGACATATCACACAATGAGAACTCATGTTTCACAAGGAATACGACCACGATAAAAATGTATTTTTGCGATCCCCACTAAATTATTCTTGTTAAGTTGCATGAAGAAATACAAAACCAACCATTTATGTAGAATAGATTGCACATAGGTTCTTCAACAAATGATACTTTCATCTCCACACTTATATATTACTTATTATACCTTTTATTTCTGATGTGGGATACCACCACATTTCCAATTAACCTGGGATGGTGGAATCTAACTGTCACAACCTGTCACATGATGAGATCTCACATTTGACTAGGCATGGAGTGAGTGCAATTAAATGGTGTGGAGGTGAATGGGTCGCATTAAGGTTATGGTGTAGTAAAAGGACTAAGGCTGAGAGGAAACTTAGTGTTTGGATAATTTCCCATTAACCTTGGATGGTGGATTCTACCTGTCATGACCTATCACATGCTGAGATCTCACATTTAACCAGGCATGGAGTGGGTGTGATTAAATGGTGTGGAGGTGAATGAGGGTAAACATACAAAATACAACCATTTGAGTAGGATAGATCTCACTCATCAAAGGGGAAGGCCCTAAGGAACAGAGTCTCCCACTTAAATTTGTGAGACCTATCCATGCTCAAATGGTTGCTGAAGGGTACTTTCATCTTCACACTTATATATTACTCATTATACGTTTTTATTTCTGATGTGGGATACCACCACATTTCCAATTCACATGTCATGGTGGACTATGCCTGTCACGACCTATCACGGCATGTCACATGTTGAGATCTCATGTTTAACTAGGCTTGGAGTTGGTGCGTTTAAATGGTGTGGAGTTACATTGAGGTTATGGTGCATTATAAGGGTAATAGATGAGAGGAAACTCAGTGTTAGGATAATTACCGATCAACATGGGATGGTGGATTCTCTATGTCATGACCTAATTGGAGTGATGTTTGTTATTAGTTGCAATTTCTATGGTTGTGCCACTCAAAAAAGTAAAAGCTAAACCCTTTCATTTTTTAGCAACCCACTTAAACTATTTAAAACATTTGGGTTCTCATCCTAACAACCTGGCTTTTTTTAGCAACTTACTTTTTCAGAGTACCTCCATTTCCATCCTTATCATGTAGCAAAGATAACCAACCTCATTTTTGTACCATTCGATGGCTAGGGTAAAGAGGCCAGCAGTTGCCAAAAGCAATGAAAAGTAATCAGTTGTAGAGAATTCACTAGAAGATTCACGTCGAAAAAGGCAACGATGCGTAGAAGAGGCCATGCATTCAAGTACACCAGGTTTAGAGGCTCAAAACCACACTTTACTGTAAGATTTAAAAACGAGTTCCATAACTTGCTATAATCTAAATTATCCGAGAAGTAGAGGAGAATTTTCAAAGTCTCGTGCTTCGGACAATACTTGGATGTTACATTTCCAAGTTGCATAGGCCATTTATGTCACACCATACTTGTCCGGGAAATTACAAAGGACGAAGCGAAACCGAGGGAGCTATGGTTCGATGTTGGAGGAGTTGAGGTAAAAATGGGAGATTGGGAATTTGGTTTGATCAGTAGATTTAAGTTCGGGGATATTGACCAATTTATTGACTATTTGGAGAAGATAAAGGATAGGAACACGTTCAGAAAGAAGTATTTTCCAAGGATTAAACAAATAAAACACCTAGACATCGAGACAGTGTATAGTACACACAAATGGGTTGCTACCGAAGATGAAGATGCAGTTATGATGGTACTTTTGCTGTTTGCGACTGGAAATTTGCTCAAAAAGATAAATGATAGGATAGTGAAGGATTGGATGTTGAAACTTGTAGAATATCTAGAGCTCTTCAACCAGTTCCCATGGGGTGTTGTAGTATGGGAGACGACTCACATGATGTTGCGAACCACAATAAATGGGAGTGGTGATAGAGCTAATATATTTGCATTGAGTAAGACAAAGCCAATGTGCGTTGCATGTCAAATATATGGATTGGCAATATTTTTTCAAGTAAGTTGTGTAATATGAATGTTATGTTTTATACCAGGGTGCTAAGTATGCTCATACATTATATGTTTCTCATAGGCATGGATTTTGGAGATATGGCCTTCAGCTCGTACTTTTTTAATGAATAAAGGAGACCATGTATTTCCATGATTGTTTAGATGGGTTTGCAATGGAAAGAAAGTCCCCATCGAACGCTTAGAAAGTTTGATTAAGGTAAGTGATTATTTCATTAATACTAATTGGTATATTCTGTGAGCGTTCAAACATCTTGTTCCTACACAAGATGGTCCTTCAGCTTCTTCTTTAACACTCCAAGCTCATGATAAGGAAAATAAATGTACTTGGTATGTGCATCTTGTGAACCATGGTGAGGGAAAAGCCATATCAACGTATTTGGGTCCAATCACGGAGGAAATTGAAGCTTTACAATCTCAAGTGAGTGAGATTAATCAATCTCACTCTAATCTACTAAAGAGTTTATCAATCCAACTTCATGATAGTGAACAATTTGGTGCAAGAGGTGAAGGAACCTTAAATTGCAGAGCTGTTGATTTAAATCTAAAACCGCTTAATAGTGACACTAGAGATACCCATGAAATGGTTGCATTTGGTCTTCCAAACACTGTGTATATAGAGGTTAATGATCTACCTTATGTACATACATTATTGTAAATCATGTAGTTTGTTAATATTATACATCATAGATGCTGCGATATGGACAGGATTAATATTGATCCTCAAGTTTCGGAACCTGAAGTGAACGTGTTCCAGATTGGCAAGGATGTTGTTGGTGAATTGGAGGTTCTTAACGTTAGATAGTTTTCTACTAGATTAAATTAAGTAATTAATATCTTTTCATATATGTCCATTCTCTCGTGTCACGACCTGTTTATGTTCTATGTGTTTTAACCTTCCTTATTGTCATTAGTTGTTACGTTAACTTGGCGATTC
>CATIWQ010327789.1:0-21534 GCA_949673415.1 Euphorbia schlechtendalii | reverse complement strand
TGTATTGAATTTGGGCGAAAGTGGAACTAAACCCTAACCAAAAACTGAAAGATTAATCACCAAGCCCCAAGCCCTCTCTCCTTAAGAAAAATTTAAGAAGTAGGTTTAAGCCCTACAATTTACAAAATTTGATAAAAATGTTTCATATTTATAATAAAAAGTTAGAAATATTGGAGCTTCAATATTGAACTAATGCGAAATCGATTGAAGCAAGTAGCTTAGTTTGTTCCTAACTATAAAAATTATTAAACCCATTGAAGTGGTTTTGATGCTCGGAGACGAAACTAAGGAATGTCTTGATTCTTTGAGTTAACCAATATAAATAATTTTGTAGGATCATGGCTTACCTAAAAAGTTTTCTAAGTATAGAAAAATCGAAGATACATATATTTTGATTACATGTATAAATATGTCAATTAGTTGAATCATATGTAATGGAAAGATATACGTTGAATATGAAACATATATAGTGGATACATTTAAGGATTAAATATTCAAAACATTGATGATGTAGCGGTTGCAGTGTTGTCACATTCACGACCTTCCTTACACCGCTATAGTTCTAATCATATTTATTCTGTCATGATTGTGGTAAATCTTCTAATTTTTCATTAATCGGAATTTTAAAAGTCAATATCATTTATTACGACGAAATATATTAATTAGTGATCCGATATTTATAATTTATCAAATACCATATCCTTGAATTGGGTATTTGACACTCTTTGTAGTGAGTACATATGAATCTGCGACACGAATTTATCAACTTTAAAAACAAATAAAAATTTATGTACATGCCATGTATTATATACCCCTGTGTTTTTTTGTTAAACTTGAATATCTACTGGTGAATCCAGTAACTATCACCCTTTACTGACTTTTAGACATTTCGCAAAGTCAAGTAGTTGACCCAAAGTTCTAAGATTGCATGTAAACAGTTGATATTGAGTATTTTAAAAAATAAAAACATATAAAATTCTTTTTTCCCTTTTATAAAAAAGGCCCTTTAATTTTATTTAAATACAGTTAAGACCACCTGTTATCTTCAACTTCGAAAAATTAAATTTCCTCTTTTTCCTTTATATACTCAACCCAATTCTCTCTCTTTCAATTCCCATCTTCTTCTTCCTTTTGCTTTTCTTCAATTTAGGGTTTTAGGTTCCATTGCCTTCCTCTGTCGCTTCAAAACTCGAATCATTTTTTCTATTCGTTTCTTATTTGTCTTAGCTCTTTTTAAGATTCGTTGATTTTCTTGTTATGAGGTAAGATTTCCTTATTTTTTCTTTCAATTTTTGTTTATGCAAGTGTAGTTTCTGTTTGGTAGAGCTATTGTTTCCTCTGAAATCCAAGCAATTCGTATCGTTTTTGTCTTAATTTTGGGGTTGATATTTAGCTAATATTCTATTAGATGAGCTGTGTTCTGGTAGATGATTATTATATTCATAATTATTTGGGCGTTTTCTTAACTGTAGAAAGGTCAACGAATTGTTGGTGTAGCAGTTGAAATCACATCGGATTATATAAAGCTGGAATTTTCAGTATGTTGGGTTCAAACATTAGCAAATTTAGCATCTTGAATTTTTTCTTTCATTTGGGTGAATGGCATCCATTGGAATAATGAAGTTGATATAGGGCTTGTTCTGCCCTTTCCATCTCACCTTTTTCAGTTCAGGTTTGAATCATTTTTATTATGCTTTTTCTTATATCGGGATCAAGTAGTTTTCGCCTTTTTATTTCGCCCGTTTCTGTGTATTGCACAATTACACTATCTTGAAACCTTTACAATTGTTGAAATGGTTTCCTATTGCTGCAAAATAAGACAAGTATAAGTATATATGCAAACTCTTGTAGTTCATCTCCAGTGAAGCGTTCTTAATTTTTGCTTGAGTTTTTGTTGTTTGGGCATCGTTTCTAGAATGTGTATTGATGAAATTAGTAACCATTAACTTGTGCACAATCTTTTTCTTTGCAGAATTAGGTGTTCCTTTTCTTCTTTTTTTTCTTTACCGAGAATTCTGCTAATTGCTTGAACGTTGGGGAGAGCTTTCGATGTACCGTAAGACATGTTCACTTGCTAGAGTGATGGGTTGTTGTAGCTGTTTCGGCTTCTCCTGGAAGCCCAAACAGAAAACAAGGCCCATTTCAGGAAGAAATTATAATTTATCAAGGGATTGTTTGTTGGATGATGAGATTGATGATGAAGACGATGTCTCTTATAATGGTGAGATTAGTGACAGTGCTTATGAGGAGTATGATGAGTTACCAAACCGTGCCAAATGTTCAGAGGAGATTTTAAGAATTAGACAACTGAATGGGATGATTTGCAGGCAATTTCCTGTCAAGGAAACCCATAAACTCGTTCGCTCAGAGGTACTACATTAGTTGATGTTTGAAATAGCTGAAATAACTCCATAATATGCTGAAGATCATTCAGTCTGATCACTTATGGTTGATGCTTTGGGTATCATGTTGGGTAATACATAGGTTTAAGGTTTCTTAGGGACATACAGTATGACTTTATGAATGATATAACTTATATGGTATACCATAACAATGATTACATGTCTCTTTGAGAAACTATTGGCTTATTTAAGACCAATTGTTACAAATTGCATGTGTGTCTTGGAACCATGCATTTTCTTATTACATCCTTGTGATGCATTTCCGCGCCTCCACCACTTTAGCTATTCCTCTCTTTTCTTTATTAGGGAACAAATATTTATTTCATGTTCAACTTGCTGAAGTTACGTGTGATTCACTTAAACATAACTATATATAATATGCCTAATCTCTTGGGTTGCCACTTAACAGTGTCGTCGTTTTTTCATTGGTTATTTTCTATTAAATTTTTTGTATGTATATTAGTTTATTTTTGAGGCGTTTTTGTAGGATGAAAATGGTACTAAGATGATCAATGAATATGTTCGTGAATATAAGATTGGTGCTGGTAGCTATGGAAAAGTGGTAAGCATTGTGGTGGGAAGGATTTTAATGGATTGGTTGGCTGAAGGGACTGACCTAGCTTTTTGGCCTTTTTTTCCAGGTTCTGTATCGAAGCTGTGTAGATGGAAGGAAATATGCCATCAAGGTATTGTTTTTTCCCTCAATTTATACTTCTTTTTTTTCGAACAAAAAGTTAAATTACTTCCCTCATCATACAAAGCCCTTTTTAGTATTTTTTTTTTTTTGCTCTCTTGAACTTATATGGCTCATTGTTTTTTCTTTGCAGGCTTTCCACAAGTCTCATTTACTGAAGCAACGGGTTGCTCCTTCAGAGACTGCAATGAGTGATGTGCTGCGTGAGGTATTTTTACACTCTATTGTTTTCCAAATTCATCTACGGAGACCTTTTTGGGCCCCGTGGTATGATCAGTTTGCCTATTTGGCCCTTCTGCTATACATGTTACCCAATGGGATCGTATGCTATTCAATTTGTTACCTTTTTGGTCCCATCAGTACATATTTGATTAAATAGTTTTTATCACACAGGGTCCAAAAAGTTAACTAATTGCATACCACAAGGACTAAATGAGTTACAAATGTTTAGCACAAGGACCATAAAAGGTAACAATTTATATAGCACAAGGACCGAATGGATAACATGTATAGAAGAGGGACCAAATGGGTGAATTGCCTATACCACATGGCCCAAAAAGTTCTATTTGTCATTTTTTTTGCAAGTTGCTCTTTGCTTTTTAGCTTCCCTTTTCTCTTCTTCCCCTGATAGTCACATGTCTAGCTGTATACTAGTTTTTATCTCCGTGTTTTAGAATTTGGTTGTTTTTGTTGCTATTTGCTATACAATTTGCATTACTTAGGATAAATTAATTGTTCTCAAATGCTGTTTATTTGCAGGTTCTAATCATGAAAATGTTGGACCATCCCAACATTGTTAATCTGATCGAGGTGATTGATGACCCGAGCACTGATCACTTTTATATGGGTATCTTTGACTACATTCTCTCTCCTTATGTTTTTCAATGACAATGCGCAATCATTCATGTGCCCATATTTATATTTGAACATATATTTAGGGAATTATCATTATCCTCTCGTGTTTGACCGTTGACTTTATTTTTCTTTTCCAGTTCTAGAATATGTGGATGGAAAATGGGTCGATGGAGGTGGGATCGAAGAAAGTACTGCTAGAAAATACTTGCGGGATATTATCTCAGGGTTAATGTATCTCCATGCCCATGTATGGCCTTAATCTTCATACATTTTTTTTGTTGGATAGTAGTTTGAATGTTCAATCCTTGCATAGGCCAAGCTATAATTTTTGAAGAACTTGGCGATTTCAATTTAAACATTTTAGTCAAGAGATCGAAAATTCAGTGGTTGGAAATGTTTTCTTATATGTCAACTATTGATTTACACTTTCATTGTCTAGTTTTAGGCATTTGGCATTTTTATTTAAATATCCACATCTGTATGAGTCAATAGTTAATAGATATTTTCTTAGTCTTACTAATTTGATAGCTTTTTTTTATCTGTTCTCTTACCATGTGTACTAAGCAGGTCTTTCTTGTTAATTAACAGAATGTAATCCATGGCGATATTAAACCCGATAACCTGTTGGTTACCAGTTCGGGTACAGTGAAGATAGGTGATTTCAGTGTTAGCCAGGTTTTTGAGGTAATAAAACAGCTTCCGTCTCCCTCAAAACTATTCCTTTTTACAGGCATGTACAATCATTGACAAACATATGTCAATATTACTTCTTTTCTATTTGTAAGTTTTGTATGCTGTCCTGATATTCTTTTGTGCAGTTTACATTTTGGCATCTCCATATTTGATAAGATCTTCATGCTTCTGGTTTAGATTACTTTATGAACTATAATAGGGTCTTGATTTTACAGAGGTTAAATGCATAAAGCCTCCCCTGAACTTAGAAACCTCTATCGGATCCCACCCTAAACTTTTAAAAGTTTCATTTAGCCCCCTGAACTTGGCAAAAGTGTACCAGTTTGCCCTCCTCAATGTCACGTGTCAACTTCTGGTTGGATTGGAAAAATCAGAAAAATGACATCTTTGAAAAGTGGCGCTGGTGCATGTTTGCCAAGTTCAGGGGTTTAGCCTGAAATTTTAAAAGTTTAGGGTGGCATTTGGCAAAAGTTGCCAACTTTAGGGGGGTCTTGTTGCATTTAGCCTTTTTCAGATTCTGAGAAACCCAAGTGATTGGGAAACTAAATACTTATGAGATGAAAAAGTTACAATTTTTCAAATTTACGCCATGTGTTTGTGCAGGATGATAATGATGAGCTACGTCGATCGCCTGGAACCCCTGTTTTTACTGCACCTGAATGTTGTCTAGGTAAGCTTCGGAGCTTATAATAGTATTACTTTATTTACGGCTTAACCCCAAATTTTTTTCGCTTTTAAATTTGACAGGCCTAACCTATCATGGCAAAGCTGCCGATACATGGGCGGTAGGAGTTACTTTGTACTGTATGATTCTCGGGCACTACCCATTTCTCGGAGAAACTCTACAGGATACATACGACAAGGCAAGATTCTTTGTTTTTGTTTTCACCATATGTTGTAATAAATTATTTAACGAGATTCTGTTTTTTCCATGTCCAGATTGTAAACAATCCTTTAGTTCTTCCGAATGAAATGAACCCACAACTAAGGAGCTTACTCGAAGGACTACTATGCAAAGGTTTGAAGACGATACATGAATTTTTTTGGGTCAATGTTTTGGCTACCATAATTGCATTAGTATTCTTCTATTTTGGCTTAATGCATCAATCACCCCTAAACTTGTCGAAAAAAGTCAGTTGCCACCTGAAATTGCAAAACATGCATCAGTTTGCCCCCTCAATGCCACATGCTAGCTTTAGCTTCTAGTTGGAGAGAAATCAGAAAAATGAAATTTGAAAGTCAAACCAACCAGAAACTAACATGTGGCACTGGGGGGTCAAGTGACGTGGATAAAACAAGTTCGGGGTTATCTGACACATTTGAAAGTTCAAGGTGCAAGTGACTATTTTGGAGTTTAGGGGTGATAAATGCATGGGCTTGGTATTATTCATTTATTCTACTTCTTTATGTTCATGGTTTAATGCATCACTAGGTAGTCAAACTTGCCCTTGAATTTTCAAAGTGATCCCATAACTCCTTCAACTTTCAAAAAGTGAACCACTTAGCCCCAGAATGTCGCATGTTCGCTCTCAGTTGTTTTTAATTTTTCAAAGATGTCATTTTTCTTATTTTTAGATTTTCTCTCTCAAATTAGAATTTGAAACCTGGTTCAGGGAGTAAAAATGTGCACTTTTTGAAACTTAAAAGTAGCTACGGGGTTATTTTGAAAGTTCAAAATAGATTTCTCCATGACAAGTTCGGGTACCTTCTGTACATTTTCCTTTGGTTTGTGTGCTAAATCGAACATCGCCATTTGCAGACCCGAAACAAAGGATGACATTAGATGTTGTAGCTCAACATGGTTGGATTACTGGAGAAGAAGGGCCGATTTCTGAGTACCTATGCTGGTGCAAGCGAAATAGACGCCTTCAAATCAACCAATCAAATGACAGAAACATCGAAAACCACATAAGCGACACTGCATAAGCAGAGCCTCGTACTTACTCATCTGTTTCAAATACTTCTTAGACTTGTTCCTGTACATTATATTCGTGAATTTCCGTAAATTTTGACTGTGAAAGGGATTCTTGCTTCGGCCCGAGTATCACACGAGTTTCTGTGGTGACTCGATCTTTCGAATTTGTCTATTAGTGTACAACTTTTTCTCTGTTTGGATAAAGTTTACGTAACATTGAAGATATGATTTTATAAATGATGACTTTATTCTTCCTTTGGAGTATTGTTGCATGTGATAAAATCATACTCAAGTTCAAATGATGTGTTATTTTGGGAATAATATTTGTTATTGAGAAAACTCCAAATTTTAAGGTTGTATTTTGGTAATTATTCACTTGAACCGTTTCAATACATATTTTGTGTGCTTATCTTGTATCATAATTTCAACTTCAATAAAATAATTCTTCATTTTGTAATAAAAAGGTTTTTTTTTTGTTTATATTTGAGACTTCAAACCATGCATCACAAGATACACATTATGTTGAAAAATCATGTTGATGTAAGAAAAAACTTGAGTAATTTTAAGATTTCTGTTGTAACCAGTTGATTATCTTACAATGTTTTTTCTGTTGAACAAAAAGCTTCTTCCTTTGCAGCTCTGATTTTTTTTTTGGGTTGAGATATGCTTCATATAAGATTTTTTAAAGCTTGCGTTTAAAGAAAACAGGGAGCTACACAGATTTATTATTGTTATGAATTAGTTACTTTATGAATTGATTGTGAACATAGTGCTATAAATGTAACAATGTAAAAATCAAGGGAATGAATAAAATTTTTTATTTGCGCATCAATACAATGAGCGGTTTACAAAAATGTTAACGAGTCAATTTGAGGTTGCTTTCCCCGGTTTTTCCTGTGTTACGGATTTTGGCATCACAATATCAATAACGAACAGATTTTAATAAATTAGCATTAAGAGTTAAAAATCTTTTTTTTTCAAAGTAAAAATATGTTATTTGAAATATTAGCGAGCGAATCGTTTCAAGATGTCAGCTAGGCAAATAATCACAAATGGGTTCAACATATGGTAACGTTATTGGTAAGCTCTTAATTGAAATTTATTTAACTAATGGAGCGGATATTAGTATTCTTTTTCACCTTACGCGATTGTTCCTTATCAATCAACATAAATTGAAATATGCGCAAATATAAAACCACGAGAAATTTATGTTTTCGAATTTATGTGTTCTATCGACGTGTCTAATAGGTGATGAAGCGATGGAGGCCATGCACCAATCACATGTTGCCACCTTGGCTTCCCCCAAGGAATTCTTTACTCGTTGTTTTCCCTTTACTTAAATAGGGAGGGATAGGTATTGACGGATTTGGATTTTCTGTCCCCAACTACCATGTTCTTATTTTTATCCTCTATTCAAGTTTTGACAAGTGTAAAATAAATATGAGAGAGAAACAAGAAAATTGCAGAATGATATTGAAATGAACAAAAAATAATTTATTATATAATACTTATCAAAATTTCAGAGAGGATGGACAAAAAGTTGTGCAGACATGAGATTTTTTTCCCTAGTATCGCCAATTCCGTTGCTAGGTTTTTTAAAGCTGTTTTCGAGTAATGAAAAAAATCAAGATCATACTTATTAACAAAATAAACTAATTGATCGATATGGATGGGGAAATAAAAGTGTTTCTCTTCAATTTTGGTTATAAATTATTTTTAACTTTTTCATTTTAAAATTCGTACAATTTGTGTTCTTTTATACATCTCCAAAGAAAATACAAAAATTCATAAAAAGTTAGATAAACTATTTTGATTGTTTTGTAAAACATCTTACAAGCAATTCATACCTGTTTGGTATTGCTTTTCAAATTACTGTTTTAATAAGTTGATTTCATAAAATTTTAATAGAATTATATATTTTAACTTTCAACAACACATTTTGATCCTTCATACTACATAATTAGCAACTGTCTAACTTATTTTTTTCAAAATCAACTTCTACTGCTTATAACAAAAACTTAAAAATGAAACTTTTAAAAAATACAATATAACAAACAGGCGTTAATAGTTTTTCACTGGTATTATTGGTTTAGTTTGAACTTGTGACAATTCATTTCCCAAAAACCCTGAAACCCTAAACCCTTTGCCAATGGAGTCTTCGCTTCTTCAGCCCTCCAATGGACCTTCTTCTCCCGCTCCTCCAATCAACAATGTCACCGACCAAGGCGAGAAGCGTAAGCGAGACGACGAGGAAGAAAAGCCACTTCAACCAGACACTGAATCTGAAACTGATCCTTCACTTAATCCATACCATAAAACCTCTCTCTGCTCTTACTTCCGGCGCAACTCTGGATCCTGCAGCCATGGCAGTGACTGTAAGTACGCCCACGGTGAAGCTGAGCTCCGACAGCGGCCTGATAACACTTGGGACCCTACATCGGAGCGGGCCAAGAAAGCGATTAAGTTAGACAAGAATGGCGATCACTGTGAAGATAAAGTGGAGGAGGAACAGATTATGATGACTGAAATGATAGTTGATGATGGTGATACTGGCGAAGGTGGGTGTTTGGATCCTGCGCTTAGCAAGTGTTTGGTGCATCTTCCTAGGAAGTGGGTTACCGATAATTTGAGGAAATTTCTCAATGACAGTGTATGTGCCTTTTTTTCTATATTTAATTATTGTTTAGTGATTGGCAACATTGAGGTACAGTTCCCTTTTTGGAGGTTATTGAGTGTTAATGACTTCATGTAGAATACCAAAGTCAAATGTTGTTTTCTTTCTAACTGTAAAATGGATGGAACTGCACTAGATTAGTTAATGGTACGAGTTTCATTGATGAATCTCTATTGTGTAGATGTTCTTGACTTCTCTCATTTTGACCTCGTGATTCTATCTCTGGCAAATATAAAATGTAATATTAAAAACTGGTGAAGGACAGTTTGTTTTGAGAATCATTGTAGATGTGGGTTCTGCATTTGTGGAACTACATTTTAGGAGGGTTCTTTTTAGTTGATTGTCAACGGTTCTGCGAATGTAACATTGAGTTAGTGGTATTGATCGTGCCTCTCTCTCTTATCTTATATGTAAAGCTTTTTATTGTGCACATATATGACAGCTACCATCTGCAGAAGGCAAAGTATATAGTTTAATAAACCATATTTACCACGTATTACCACGAATCTTTGGCAATTCATATCTGATATCTTTTTTACTTCGTTCTATTACTAGATTGCTTGACATGCTGGTTGTGAATTGGGAATTCTTACTCGATAGTTAAGAAAAGAAAGTACTTTTTATTAATTGTTTATCTTGGAAAGATTCCAATGAGTACACATAAACACTTTGTTTACATGATCGTTGCCAATATTCTGCTTAGTCGTTTGTTCTGTAGATATTCAAGTGTGCTCAATCTTTATGGACCGTGGGCTCTTGTTAATTTTTAATTGAACAGTTGTATGTGTTATCAGGATGTTGACTTCAAAGTGGCAAAGAAAAAGAGAGGCATGACAGTTGGTTTTGTGACTTTTGAAAACTCAGACCAGCTGAAAAGTGCAACTGAGGTATACCTCTATATCATGCACTTTACGATGCGATCTATTGAATTTTGTATTGATATCCTTCTTCCAATGAAATTGTAGGAGCTGGAAGGAAAGTCTGTTGGGAATAAGAAAATTAAGGTTGCTGATGTGATTCCGCGGTCATACGATGATAAAATAAAATCAGCCATGTCTTTCCCCCAAAAACCAGGATCTGCACCTTATACTGTTGAGGGTGGTGATGCAAATGATGAAAATTCTGTTTTGGACAGTTCAAATTCCAAGCAGAAATGTGCTCGTGATGTAGTGACTCCACTTGCACATATGAGCTATGAAGATCAATTGGAGCACAAGAAAAACTCTATCAAGCAAATGCTAAAGAAACTTGTATATCTCACTTCTGTCGAATTTACAGTTTTCCTTACTATTATGTTGTACTTTCTTATCATAATGGCTTGTTGCATTTTCTTGCAGACTAGAAATGCACGTAAGGCATGTCCTAATGGTGTTTCTTTGCCAGAATGGGTTCTCAATTCTCGGGAAATAGGTTACTTCTGAGTTAATTTTTATAAGGAGGATTCACCTGCTTAATTATGTATTTGCGTATTTTTCTTTCCATTTTGCTTGTCCTTGTTCGTCAACAATGAAATATATATGACTCCCTCCTGTCAACCTTGCAGGTGGTCTTGCATGTGAACTTGAAGGAATAATTGAATCACCGCTAGTAAATGGATACCGTAACAAATGCGAATTTTCAGTTGGGTATTCTGTGGAAGGAAAACCTATTGTTGGTTTTATGCTAGGGAATTTTAGGTGCTTTGTCACTTTTTCTTCTTTTTATATTTATTATTTAAGATGGGGGGATAACTCACCATTCTGAAAACATAAAACAACTTTTTCAGAGATGGGGTGACTGCTGTACAAGAACCTGTGGACTGCCCCAATGTTTCTAGTATTGCCAGCAAGCATGCTCTAATTTTTCAGGAATATCTGCAACAATCAACCTTGCCTGTTTGGAACAGGTTTAAAAATACTGGATTCTGGCGCCAACTAACAGTATGTGGTTGTTTCTTGTCTCAAAAGATGAAATCTTTATCAGCTATGATAGTTTCCTTTCTAATCTGGTACTATGTGCCTGAAATAAGATCCCTCTTCTTATGTAGCATTTCATATTTTTCTTTAAGGTTCGAGAAGGAAGGTCACCAGAGAAAGATACTGATGTTGAAAACACTGATTTTAGAATATCAGAGGTCATGCTTATGGTTCAGGTTTGTTCTAGAGAATAATAAAGGGGTTTCACTCTTGTTGCGATTGATAATGTTGACAAAGTAATACAGTTAGAAATTTTTGGTCTAAATCATTGATAATCAAGAGCTGACACATGAGTTTTCTTCATGTACTAGAACTTAGAAGGAAACTACTATCTTTGTTGACAATGACCTTGGGGCTTAATTCATAGCTCTTTCTGCCAATTGCATAGGTCTCTTTGGCCGGTTTTGATGATGAATTAGTAAACAGCGAGCTTGAGAGGTTGGCTCATGCATTCACTTCTGGAGCAGCTGCAAATTCTCCACCTTTGCCTCTAAACGTTTTGGTTCTTCAGGTTTGTTAAAAATTCAATTCAATAGTAATTATTTCATGTATTGTTCCATGGCTTTTTCAGAGATGAATGTAGGTGTTCAATTCATGAATGTTAGTTAAAATACCTTAACACAAACCAATTAAGTTACTGGTCAATATACATTTTATTTATCAATATAAGTGTATCTCTCGCACTAAACATAAATGACCTGGAATAGATAAAAGGTGTAATGATTCTTCATAGTCCTGGAAATGATACTGTTTGTTGGTAGTTTGTACCACGCTGTTCAATTAAGTGCTGAGTGGTTTGGCAAGTATTATTATGCCGATCCAAAGTAGTGTTCTTGAGCATAACGTCTTGAAATGGCATATTCCATTTTATACTCCATTTAAACGCCATTTTTGTCCAATTTAAGGAAGAACGTTGTTACAGTAGCTTGAATTTCTCTTCATTAACCTTCAACCTTAACTTGTCAAAAACAAATTTGTTGAAGAAACCGATACAATTGTTTGTTGTATTTTCCTTCTTCTAACAGATTCATTGATTATTAAACAAGCTTCAGGTCTTTTAACAATTTAGACTATTCATTTTCATGAGTTTACTTGAAGGCTGTGAGATGTAAATCCTGCTCTAAGGAACTTTCTGGGATAGACATGCTTGCTGTTTGTTTATTTTGACTGGATGAGCAGCTAGATGGTTTTTTGTTTTATCAGTTACTAACAATTCTCTGTGACAAAATTCTGGGAGTGCATCATCTGCTATATTACAAACACCACACTTTAGAAAATCTTTTTTTCTCCAATGCTAGCCATATATTCTTATCTTTCCTTCTGTCATTTGCATATATTTTCCATCTGAGAATCTTGTTCCTTTTTTTACTTGGTAAGTTAGTGATTTTGCATCATCAGCTCAGGTGTAATATTGTACCTGTCCCTTTTTTATATTTTTCTAATTTGATTTCTGCTAGATGCCCTTTTGGGTTATTAATGTTTGGGGACTGCTATTTGTAGAATCACCAAGGAATATCAAATGTTGCTCCAACTGACGCTCCATTGCGCATTATACCCCTTTCAAGTGCCAAAAGCTGCTCTGAAATGGATACAACAGGTGACGTTGTTGAAGCACGAATCCATGATCGTATCAGCAATCTTCGATTTTCAATATCACCAACAGCTTTTTTCCAGGTTTACATCTTAGCATCCTTATAAGTCATGTTTAATTCGAAACATTTCCAGTGATGCGGACATCTTTATATCTGTAAATATGCTACAGGTTAATACACTTGCTGCGGAGAAACTGTATTCTCTTGCTGGAGATTGGGCTGATCTGGGCCCCGATACTTTACTTTTTGATATATGTTGTGGTACTGGCACAATTGGACTCACTTTAGCCGATCGTGTTGGAATGGTACGCTTGAATCTGCCCTTGTGTCAATATTCTTAAACTGGCTACTCTTACGAATGGGAATCTAACATGCCACTTATGAAACTCCTTTTAGTAAAACTCTAACTTAAATTGAAGTTGCAAATTTTTACGAGGCTTTTATATTGTAATTGAGATCTTAAACTATTAAAATTAATTTGAGACATCAAGTAAGTGCTCTTTATTGGCCCTATCCCCTTTGGTAAACGAGTCAACTTGATTTTTTTTAATTTCTCTATAGGTTGTTGGAATTGAAATGAATGCTTCCGCTGTTTCTGATGCGCACCGCAATGCTGAAATTAATGGCATAAAGAACTGTAGATTTGTTTGTGCAAAGGTATGCATTGGTTTCCGTATTCCATGTTTAATGATATTGTAGATTAGATCATGCCACATATGAATAGCACCTAAATAAGCATCCCTTCAATACAAATTACATATATGTAGTTTCAGAATTATAAATTGCATGGTGACCTCAATTTAGGGAGAAGAGGTTGTGTTGCTTAAAACTTTACTTGCGGCTCTTATTTTTTAGGACTCATTTTCACATTTGTTTACTTTGCCATGCCAACCTTGTCATAAAAGGCAGAGGACGTGATGGCGTCATTGTTGAAGGAGTACTTAAATGGACCACAGAAACAGAATGAAGTGTCAATTGCATGTGAAGATCGTAACGAGGATAATAAAACTGACGAAGACAAAGATAATAGCTCGGAAATCATGCCAGACTCGAAGGAAAGCTCAGACGAAGAACTAGACAATGGGGAAAGTGCCTCTGAAAAGGATCAACTGCAATGCAATTCCTCGGAAAACAGGACTTTGCAGTTTAAAAACGTTGTTGCTATTGTTGATCCTCCCCGCAGTGGGCTTCATCCTGTTGTAAGTACTAAGTATACAAATATTTGGTTTCAAATATATTCAAGTTTTAGAATTTTTTTTGAGCATCTTTGCCATGCCTAAACGAGAAACTAAGGGCCAGTTTGAGATTGCTTTCCCAAAAAGCTCCATTTTCAAGCATTTCCAAGTTGCTGTCCTGAAAAGCATTAGATATTGATAGAAAACAGTTCATAATTAATTAGTTTTAAGGGTCAAGTTTTTTTGTCCAATGCCAAAATATATTATTGTAGTAAAATTTTGTAAGCGGAACTTTTCGTGACAGCAGTTCTAACAGCAATCCCAAACAGGTCCTAAGTATGCTACGTGGTTGCTAACTTGCTGTGCATGAAATTAATGCAGGTGATTAAAGCTCTGAGAACTCATTCGCGTCTAAGGCGACTTGTGTAAGTTGTAATGCACAGCTTAAAATAATAAAATAAATAATTTAATTTCTTAAAAGCGTGGTTGTGACTTGGGGTTTGTTGGTGTGTGTTTGGTAGTTACATATCTTGCAATCCTGAAACGTTAGCAGCTAATGCTATCGAATTATGCACACCATCAACGACACCAGAGCAGATGGAGAAAGGAGGGAATAAAAATAGTAATAATAATAACAAGGGATGGAGGAAAATGAGCAATGCTGGCTTGGCAAGGCAAAGGGCAAAGTCTATGCCGATTTCCGAGGCTTTTAGACCTGTAAAAGCTATGGCCGTTGATCTTTTCCCACATACCGCTCACTGCGAATTGGTCATGCTCCTCCAACGCTAGTAAGTAGCTTATTTTGTGTCATTTAAAATTTTGATAGAATAATTACTTGCTAGTTAATTTTTGTTATTTTCAGTTTTGCCAATGATAGTTGCATTAGTTCAGAATTTGGGTACTTTTAATGAAATATTATGTGTCCATTAAATTTAAGTCACGTAGTTCTCAATTTTATTGTTTCTCCACCAATCAATTCTTAAGAAATGTAAATTTGAAAAAAATATGAGAAATTTGTAAAATCGACAAGCTAATCTGTTTTGCTAAGCTATTTTTAACTTATAATGTGCTAAAAATGAGCAATTAAATGACTTATAAGCTGCGTATATGCAATTAAAAGCGTTTGGTGAAACTAACTTGTATAGGAAAAATTTGGGAATGCTTTTCCGAAAAGCTCAATTTTCAAGCTTTTTAGGCCGCTGTCCTGAAAAGCTCGTGAAATCAATTGTAAGCAGTTCCTAAATAACTAGTACTAAGACACATTATCTTTAGTCTAATGCTAAAATATGTTCTTAAGTTAAATTTTTCATAACAAGTTAAATTTTTCATGACAGCAGCTCTTAGGGCCAGTTTGAGATTACTTTCCCAGGTTACTTTTCCAAAAAGCTTCATTTTCAAGCTTTTGTTATAAGCAGCAGAGTTGATTTCGAAAAAATTAAGTCAGATAGTTCCTAATTATATAGTATGAAGGATCAAAATGTGGTGTTCAAAGTGAAAATATGTAATTCTATTAAAAGTTTGTAAGCACAACTTATTGGGAAAACAGCTTAAAAAGTAATACCTAACAAACCCTTAGTATCTTTAGCTAATGCTGAAATATGTTCTATCAAAAAGTTGTAGGGGAAACTTTTCATGACAATAGTTTTTCTTAACAGATTCATAGTTTGCCTAACTTACAAACAGGAAATTTAATAATTTATATCGTATAATGAAACAATGAAAGTTAGTTTCGTAGTTAAATTTGCTCTTTTTTTTTTATGAAAGTAATAACTAAACACGTGAAGAGGACACGTTGGAAATAGACAAAATGTGTTGCATTTTATGTTGTGCCAAAAAGTCAATCTGGAACTAAATGTACTAGTAATACTAACAACAATAACTCACATAAATCAATTACTCTATTATTTCTGCTTGCCCCTATGCACCTAAGATTCGTGAATGAAATTGGCATGTTTACTGTCCAAATAGTAATAGTAGGTTTTTGATGTGGAGATGCATTTTCAAATGTACAGCTTTGCAGTTAAGCAATTTGTAATGGTAGGAATAAACAAACATGTTTTTTGTGAAATACACCATTTAAATACCACATAGTCCTAGCCTCTTTAAACGATGGACATTGGGTGTATTGTCGTGTGATGATGTGGCTAAAATGTTAAGTATCGCATTTAGGGAGTACATTTTCGGTATATCTCAGAAACGTCTCATCTGATTAGAGTTTGTCTTCATCTAAATAAGTGCATTTCATGTTAAAATCACTCAAAGAATGTGATTTCGTATGTTCTTTTTTTCCCCAATTTTAAAGGACAATCATATTTTACTTTTTAATGAACAATAAACCTTCTCAAATAAGATTTTAAGTTCAGTTGTTACTTGATGTTGCTAATAGCTTGTGGTTGTTGATTATTTATCTTCCAATTAGTTAAAAGTATAATTAAAGACTTTTCTTTTTAATTACATTTTTGAATTAAGTTGGCACCCCCGCTTGCCTCACAAACACCAAACACCCAACCCAAATATTTTATTAACTAGAAAGAAAAAAGGAACAAACATCGGTCACAAAAAACACTACTAACTAAATCGATAATTAAAACGGTCCGATAGATAATGTGCATATAGATCCTTGGAGAAATCAGGAATCCCATCCCATGTGGTAATTTCTTGATTAATTCGTCCATGTGCCACAAAAGTAACAGCAATACGGTTGCCTTCTCTAAAACCATGCGTTACCACAAGATGAATGCACTGCAAAGTGTTGACACTCCCTCCAAGCTGGACGAATTTTTCATGGGATTGAACGCACGCGTTGCGAAGTAGCGTAACAACATAAATTGAGTTACTTTCCAGGCAAAGATTGTTTCATTCATCCCATCATGGTCGCAAAATCAATTGCATGGATTGTTGCTCGTAACTCCGCCATGAAAGAATAGGTACAGCCAAGAGGAAGAGCTAATAATGTAAAGCCACAACATTATTGTCTCGGTAGATTTCACCAGTACCTGAATCTCCTGGCGAACCCATTGAAAGACGCATTCGTGTTAACTTTGATCTAGCTCATTGGCAGTGCAATCCACTAAACCGGGATAATCTTGGGCACCTTACAAACACGTGGATGAAGGGAAAGGTTTGACAGAATACCTTTCTTGACCAAAGAGTTCCAAATGTATCCCAAGCCAGGCTTGTCCGTCCTCAAAACTTCCCCTAAGTGATGTAAAACATGCTGAAAGTTGGGGTTAATGTTGTAAAAAATGTAGCGATTCCTTGGTGTCCAAATCAGCCAAATAATACTCACTGCTGCCGAGTTCCAAAGGACTTGAATTTGTGGACTAAAACGATGTGTGAGGGCCGATCCAACTGCTCCCATCAGTCTCGTTGTACTGTAAATCATTCTCCCAAACATGGAGACTTAAGACTGCCACAATTGTTTCGCAAATTGACATTGAATAAAAAGGCGATCCCGGGTTTCACTTACACAAACAAAGTGAATAAATTGAAACAACGTTGATACCTTTATGTTGAAGGACTTTATGGGTAGAGATATAACCCGTTAAGGCTTTTCAAAAAATCACCCAATGTGAAGGTGCGATCGGTTTGTGCCAAATCTTGGAAAAAATAGGATTGGGAACTTATTGAGCTTACAGGCATTGATAAAAGAACTTCAACGTAAAGTGACCATTACTAGTCGGCATCCACATAAACAACTCAATATCATCTTCGGTTTGAATGGTAGTATGAGAGCGAAGCAACTCATGAACAAATCTGAGAGAATTCCACATACTAGAATTACAAAATTTACCTTGCCCAACACCGTTCCTCAAAAATCTTTGTTTTAACAAATCAAAGCAAAAACTTGGCTTGGTGATTAATCCTCCTCCAGTTTTAACAAGCATTGAAATGTTTATGTCCTCAATTACTCCACTTGTTACCGTCTTGATGATAGAAATGGATGACATCATCAATTTTATTTGAGGCATCAATCATTTTCTTGGTGAAATATGATGTTAGTAAGTTGTAAAGTTAATACTATCATATCAAGTTTTAAAGTTCATGCAATAGTAAAGGCAAATTTCATATACCTTGTATGATTATAAGACAGTAATTATCACTATTTATAGATTATTCTTATTATATTTATAATTATAATTATTATTAACTACATTGTTTAATAATTATTTTTTCATAATAAAATTTTATTTTTATCTATTACTATTAATTTTTATTAATAGTATTAACTAGAATAATTATTACTAAAATTATGATTAATAAACCTTAACTTGATGGACATGTATTTAACTAAATCAAATTGAAGATGAAAAGATTATGACCTATTCTTGCTAAATAAGAACACTCTCTTGTTTCTTGCACAGCAAAAGGCAGATTTGTAGTTCAATTGATGAAATGTTATGAAATTCACTCATGCGGATGCAACTTAGAAAACTCATATTTGATCTTAAATATTCTAAATATATGTAATTATGTAACAAAAAGATGGCAAACTCACCTGATAAAATTTAATATACCACTGAACTTTTACGGTGAAATTGTAGAAACTTGAATACCCAAAATCAAACAGCATAAACAAAGTACAAAATTGTTTAACAATATCAAAGCCACAAATCTCAGACCCTATACTAGCAAGTAGAACAGAGCAAAAACTTGGCATGAATGCGATTCCTTTTGGGTTAATCAATGGTCGCCTGGTAAGCTCTTGATGATATCAGAATCACCTGGAAGTGAAACCAAATCAATGGATAACATTAAAGAAAACACAATAGAAGCAAGCACCAATGTTGTATGATACAGAATTTTATTTTACCTGGATCAATAATGCTGAGGCAGCACACTCTGAAATATTTCCCGCAAGCGGTTCCCAAGTCTACATTGTCTAAAATGATAAACAATGCCACATTATGAGTCTTTTGAAGGAAGATTGTAGTTGGCCAATCACTACAAAACTATATGCATGTTCATCATCTAGCTAGGAAGCACGGAAACTACTAAACATTAATGATTCCCGTTTCCGTTTCTGTGCCAGAAACTTGAAATCACATTATATTTGGCGTATTCAGTGAGTTTCCGCAAAACATAAACATTTACATTGCTGTTTCCGTGCTACCTAGTCATCTAGTTATATGGGACATGAACGCCAAAGAATAAGAATGGATAGTGTTTCAAATCTACAACCAATTCCAACTCTTTAAAATAAATTCTGTGATACTGATACACAATCCACAAATACAGTCATAAGTCATAACTATTAATTAAATGTCATCTCTATCTCCCTCTCTTACAATAAGAATAACAAACCACCAAAGCAATTGTTCATTGGCTACTCCGAAAAAGACATGTGGGATTTTGGTGTGAAATAAAAATGCCTTAGTTTTACACAAAAATATAAGAACTATCAAACTAAGCAAGTTATCCTTATCTAGAAGAGAACACACATCCTAAACGGCTACTAATTAAGTAGCAGAAATGATGGCAAAATAGCACATGTAAATTCATAGATATTTAAGTTCCTGAGAACCAAGGCCAATGTCAAAACAGAATTATCAAAGGAAATGATCATAGGGGCTAGCTATTCATGAAACACAGGATTAAGCCAAGAAACTTACTTCCATTATAGTGGTGAACTCCAACCTTAGCCAACATTGCATAGTACTCGATCTCAGACTTTCTAAGGGGAGGACAGTTATTGGCGATAATGATCAGCTTTCCTGTTAACACCACCAATACCATTTGTTCAGGATTAAAAAAATAATCAAAATTAAAAGATTCATTACATGTGAGAAATATGATTAAACATGAGAATTCCATGGGTAGAGAATCTAAAATAGATGACTACAATTCAAAACAGAACGAAGATCAGCAACCAGATCAAAAGAACAAGGAGAGAAAAATGAGGGATAACACCTTTAGAGCTCCTGAGAGATTCGAGAACAGTCTTGTAACCCAAGGTGAACTTTCCACTCTTCATAACGAGAGCTAGCCTGCTGTTGATGCTCTCATGAGTCTTCTTCTGCAACGGATCAAATCCACAAAAGAATATGTTAAAATCTTAATCTTTCGAGACTCAAATTTACAGAGAAATGAATTAGCAAGAACTTGAGAGGGAAAGCTCACCGTCTTCTTGGCGGCCACCATGATTGCAGTCTAGCAGGGGGATGCTTAAGGTAGAACCCTAAATCGGCCAATTTGATATTTATATATCGTTTGCGGAGATGCAAGAGGAAGAAACCCTAAAAACAGCTTATATAAAGGGATTTTTCGTTTGGATATTGGGTTGCCGCGCTCCTCTTCCTGATGGGCTATTCTCGAACTGGATATCTATGTTTTCTAAATACACTGGGCCAAGGTCCAAGCCCATTATACATCCTTCATGAGAAGAGTGGACACATGGTTTGTACTTGATTTCATACTACAATAAAGCTAATATAAGTACTTGATTGTAGTATAAAATCAAGTACAATGATTAATAGATATAGGAGTTTAGATGCTAAAATTTAATTGCTTATAATAAATAAAATTATGTTGCTTGTTCTTATTTTGAACATGAACTGAAGTAATTTCATAATTTAACAATTGAGTACTTGACTTGAAACTCGAGAACATACTCGACTAAATGGCCCATTGAAATATTCGTCAACTACTCACGAATTAGCTCGTGAACATATCCAGAAATACGAACATTATAATTATCATATAAATTATAAGTATACACATGTAAATATGTAGCGTAAAATTTGAGTATTTTTAAGGGATCAAATAAGTTTCAAATACATAGCAATTTTATTCATGTAGTCAAGACATAATTTTGATTTGAAACTCGGCTTGAGCTAGTTGAAAACTTAATTGATATCTTCGGCTAAAGCTCGACTAAGCTCGATTTATCCTTTGCTCGAGCGTAGCTCCAACTTGGTTTACCAAAGCTCGAGCTTGGTTTGAGTTCGTTAAAAATTTGACGAACAGAGCTTTGAACAGTAAGTGTTCTGGTTTGGCTTGTTTACAGCCCTATGTGTAACTAGAAAAGGATTCACCAAATGTGGACTTCAGTACATTTGTAAATTTTAATTAATCTTAACTACCCATTCAACTTCAATGGTTGTGATTTAATTCCGTTGTGGACACCATTGACAACTAATATTCAATCTCAACTATTAAAATTGGATGAATAATTATATGATAGAAATTTACAAATTTACCACCTACTAAATTTATGGCTTGCTTGGTTAGCGAAATAGAATAGAAAATAAATGCAAAAACGTAAAATATACAATACATGACTCCGACATCGGAGGGATTAACTCTTCTTAGTAATCAATATGAAATATAGAATAGTTATTCATTAATTTCAAAGAGAAATAGCTATTCTTATAGTAATTAAGAAGAGTCATTCCATCTGACGTCATATTCATGTATTATATTTGACATTTTTTGCATTCGTTTTCTATTCAATTTCATTTCGCCAACAAACCATTAGAGAATCTTATCCGGTTTAACTGTTGCTTGCTTTTGCGACTGTCCTTTAGTTTAGTTTAGGCTGTTTAACAAAGTAAACTTTGTTTTGCTTCTTATCAACATT
>CATIWQ010327718.1:0-19853 GCA_949673415.1 Euphorbia schlechtendalii | reverse complement strand
CTATCTCATTTTTAGAAGGCAAGATATCTAGTTTGCTTCCTATTGATATAGCTAAGGCCCCACCAAAATGGAATAAGGAAAATTCAGAGATACTCAAGATTACGCCAACGAAAGCAGAGCATATCAAGCAGTATAAGTGTCTAGGCTACGGTGGAAAGAGGGTTAGAGTTTAAGACATCAATTGAATAAAGCAAGCAAGGTTTAAAACATTTTGGCTTGCATACACCAATCTTCCATTTGCTCAATCACATTTAGATTAAGAATCTCAACAACAGCATGGCTAAATTTAACAAAATCAACACATATAAATGCCATAAGTTTCACCATTAACGAGATCAAACTCATGAGAGAGATTATCATCGAAAAAACAAAAAGTAGAATTTGAATTTGAAAACAACAAAATCGAAATAAGAAATTGAAAACAAACTCAATTAAGATTATCATAGTAAAAAAAGAAATATATACTTCAATTAGGAATTTCATTGAACATGTGGTGTGCTATTAAGATTATCATCCAAGAATGAGGCAAACTCAATTCAAACTCAACTGTCCAAACTACACTATTACAAAGCAAATCATCAAAACATCCATCTAGATTATAAGGTCAAAAGATATGAAATTCTGATATATACAAAACTAGAAATGAAGAAATCTACGAAATCATACAAGAAGCAGCAAGCAATTTCCTCAAAAAAGGTATAGACTAAGAAATCATAACAAAAGCAGCAAGCTCTTTTCTCCTTTAATATGATAATCTTCCAAAATATAAGTGATTTTCCAAAAAAAAGCAATCATAAACAAAATCATAAAAGCAAAAGAAAGAAACCGCAATAAGAAACAAAATCATACAAATTGACCAAATCAAAAAAATCATAATGAAAAACTGAAATTGAACAACCCGAGACTAGAAAAAACAAAATAGGAAAAAAACTTACATTGATTTCACTGATTACTGGAAGAAACGAAGAACTCAACCAAAATAACTAATCGAAAGATCATATCAAACAATCAAGAGAAGAACCGTGAAATCAAAAGAGAAAATGTGAGCACGGGATTTTGTACCAGCTAGCATGTTCAATGATGATGGCTTTTCGGGATATTTATCCTCGAATCACACAATTTTTTACCGTCCGACGATCTTCAAATGGGAGTCTTCCTTGTCCTTGAATTTAAAAGGACTTTAATTCAGAAAATTAATTAAAAATGTATAAAGATAGATAAAACCTTGTGAAAAATCGGATCTGGGGGCCCGCATCGCCAAAGGTGGGCTAGGCAAGCCTCGCCAAAAGGCTTCGGCGAAGCATATGCCTCACCAGATTTTCTCTGGCGAGACCTCTTGCCGGAAAGGCTTACCTTTTTTGGATTTTTCAGATTTTTCCTATAAATAGTCGGGTATTTTTCGATAAGAGGGGGCTCGAAATTTCAGAGAAAAATTCTCTTTTTCCGATAAAAAAACACAGACAAATACAACAAAAATACGTTCTTTTCTTCTAACATTTCTTAATCGACTTTTCTTGAAATATCCTCAGATACTCTCGGGTCTAAAACAAATTTAAAACCCGAGTCTGATTATCTTTTGAATAAATATTTTCTTCAAAGATATTCAGATCCAAAAGATGTTTGGACTTCAAATTTTAATTATTTTCAAATCTTTTTTATCTACTTTTCTTTAAATATCCTCAGATATTCTCGGTTCTAAAATAAATTTAGAACCTGAGTCTGATTATCATTTGGATAAATAAACACGTATTTTCTAATTAAACCACAATAACTAAAAAAACGAACGAGGAATGCTCCCGGGGATTGAACAGATATGCCGAAGTGGATTCATACCGAAAGGGTAAGCCTCTGAGTTCCTAGAATTGCGGATTCCATGCTTTCATCTGCTTCATCTCTTTCTGATTTTTATTTGTGGACCTAGGAATTATTTTTATTCCTTATTATTGTAAATGCTGTAATTCTCTTCTTCATCTTTTATTTCTTTTTAATTTTTATGTTAGAATACCCCAACGAAGGGAATTAAAATTATTCTCGAATAACAGATCTCACCTTATGCCATGCGATCATTTTCACTAATAAAATTGATCAACATACGTGTAAATAAAAATGAATTATTTATATTTAAAATAACAACTTAAATCGTCGATGTTTTAATTAGGCCACACGGGCCTCGCTGAAATCAAATCGAACATATATTCTACATTTTGTGCTAAACTTTGTGGGTGCAGGTTAGATGTATGCCTAGGATTTATTTTCCTCTGTTATTGCAATTATTTTTATGGAAATTGTAATTAATAGGTTAGTGGGCGGTTGCATCCCCCTATTTTTGTAATTTTTGTAACCTTTACTTTTCTGGATTTATTTTCCGCATTTACTTACTATTTTGTGGATGAATTTACTGCTTTTTCTATACGTGAATTATGCATATAAACTCCAAAAATGACCTAAGCGTGAATATGCATAACTAAGAAAATACGGTTTTCTGTAATGTGATCACTAAAGAAATAAGCAACTTATCCCGGACCCGAATCTCTGTGTCTTAGTGAGCCGTCATTCGGACGTTAAGCCTCACAGGACTTTAATTCTTGGAAAGAGATAATCCAGGTGGCGACTCCACACTAAGAGATGACGGATTCGGATTCGAACCTATCTAAAACGTTTTCTCTTTCTCTAACAACCTTTTCCCGGGTCCCCGACCCGGTGCTTTTTTCAAACACCCTGATGGACCGCGCCTCTCATCTTCGCGCGCTCTCGGCTCACCGCTCCGTGTCGCCCGCTCATAGAAAACATAATCATGAATCAAAGAAGAAAGGAAATCGTGACTCATAGAGAATAAATCGAAATTGAAATCACTATCAGAAGAAAAAATAGAGCTCGAAATCGCCATCGGGAGCCCTCAATTGGAAAAGATAAAAAAGCTAGAATCTTATATATGAACGTAAAATTAGAATAATGAAAATATAATAAGACAAAATTTTAAATAGGTACTATTTAAAACATATTAATTAATAAATCTAATATCTAATCATTCTTTTACCATTCTCCCAAATTATTTTAAAAAAATAGAACTAATTTGTTTGACCAGAAAGAAAATATGGAAATGATAATAAATGCTTTTTTTGGACTATGGTCAATAGACAGAAAGACACGGAAGCAGCCGCATCCACTCAAAAACAAACCAATAGCCAGTCGCCTTCCCTTTCTGTAATGGCAGAGGCAAAAGCGATCGTAACCAGTCGCCTTCTGGCCGTGAAGGAGAAATCCGGCAAGAGCTTTACTCAGATAGCTGAAGAGACTGGCCTCACCAATGTCTACGTAGCTCAGTTATTGAGACGCCAGGCCCAACTCAAGGCCGATACCGTCCCCAAACTTCGAGCAGCTTTGCCTCAACTCTCTGACGAGTTGATTCAGGAGATGATGAGACCGCCACTGAGGTCCTACGACCCCAATTTGATCCAAGAGCCCTCTGTTTACCGGTTCTTTTTCCTATTACTCTTCTCCTTTTACCTAATTTTCTTTCCTTTTACAACAGTTTTGGTGGAAGTAATTAAATTCGAATTAATGGATGCTATTATTCTGTAATCAGTTCCGTCTCTTTCTGGAACTGAAGCTACTGGTGGCTGGGGAAATTGTGATCTTAGTTTTGTTTGTTTTCATTTGCATTTGGCCTAACAAAACTTTTGCAGGTTGAATGAAGCAGTTATGCATTTCGGCGAAAGCATAAAGGAAATTATAAATGAGGATTTTGGTGATGGCATGTAAGTTTTTCATTCTTATAATTCTTGAGTTCTGTTTTGAATAGTTCATGTTAAGTGAAGGAGAAGTACTTATCTAGGATTACTTGATTTGTAGAGTATGGAGTTAGTTGTTTTCAACTTAATGTTGGTCAGTTTCTTCATTTTCTACATTCTTATGTGCAGAATGTCAGCCATAGATTTCTACTGCTCAGTTGACAAAGTGAAAGGAGTGGATGGTAAAGATCGTGTAGTTGTGACGTTTGATGGGAAGTATTTGCCACATACAGAGCAGGTATGTTATATATGTTGCAAGCTAATAAGGAAATGCTGGATAACGCTTTTGTGACTAAATTTGTAAATCAATATTACTTTCTTTTCACACTTTTTCAACTTAGTTCAACAGTTTTGGTCAATCATCAAACATGGCAATGCATCTATCAACTGAGATTCTTAGTTAGTTTTGAATGGAAAGGGAGGTTCACGATTAGAAAAACTTTCATATAGTGGCATTTCCATAAATTATTTACTTGCCATGTATCAAACCTTCATGAATTCATCTGCGGTAGCGTGATGAATTTTCTGTATAATCAACTCTCACCACATAATACTGCGAGTAATAATGGCCCAACAGTAGTTTTATAATGTCAGGATGGATTGGACTTTGGAGTGTTACCAAAAGCGCATGTATTCAAGCTTTGGACAGTACTTCTTGGCCAACTAGTTATGCATTAATCATACCAGAAAAACACAAATAAAGTTTTTATTATATTTTATGATTCTTGTATTAAACAATTGTTGTCAAGCTTAAGATTGCAAGAACTAATCTCAAAATTTTGCAAAGCAATAAAAATAGTTATGAAATGGCTCCACAACTAAAAGATTTGAATTTCCTTAGAGCATGGCTTGTATGTTCGGCGATAGATTGCTTTACCTTTGGTATAATGAGAATAGATGAAAGACAAATGCATGTTTTCAGCTTTGAAATTTGAATTTCCTTTAACGTGTACCAATGGGATAATGTACTTCAACTTCAAGATTACAAATTATAATAGAACATTTGGAATTTATACAAATGCATTCGTTATATCTGCTGATTTCTTAAATCATGCTACTGATTGTTCATCCATAAATCTATTATATGCAGCATCTTTTTTTATTAAAAAATTGACATATATTAGCCTAAGCATTCTACATGATGCTTGAATTTTTGTATTTCTCCTTGCAGAAATCAGAGCACATGGTTTCGAGACTAAGGCTTAATGAAAATCAATAAATACTGATGTGTTTCCTTGAAGCTCGTCAAGTGAGTATAAATACTGTTCCTTGTACCTGGAATTCCCTGTATTTCAATGTAAAATGCGGGGAGATATAAATAATGACAGGTTGCATTTGAATAAGGTTTTTGAACTTTTTCATGGACCATATGGTGCGTATTTGTAATTGTTTTCTTGATGTGAATATATCTGTCATGTCATGTTTTCTTGATGTTAATATATCTGTCATGTCATAACATGTATTTTTTAATTCCTTGTTTCATTTATTAAAATCATAACGAGTTCATTGTTAGTGTTTTCTGGTGTTCATTTCCGTTTTTTACATAGATTGCGGTTCTCCGTAGCATATATTTGAATTGAATGAATTCAGTTAAAAGTTATGCACTCATCTGTGACTGTTTTTAGACCTAGATGTGCTTTAAAGCTGTTCGGTAGAAACAATTTTTGACGTGGGAAAACATTGAAAGATGATGCTCTTTTTCATCTTTTGATATTTATTTACATTCCTAGAGGCATTTTCAGTCTCATCAATTCCAAGTTGACCCTAAATTTCTCCATAAGAATACCAAATCATTTTTTTTAAATCATAGCTTCAAACATAAATCAAAACTTAGGCGCACTGTTAAATCCAAACAGAAAAACAAGTAACCTAACATAATTTAGAAACGACAATCTCTCCCATGTCTTTTATTCATAAACAACTTTGCATTATCCATGATTTTAGAGTCTCCTCAACCAATCTGCTGAAGTTATTGTACGACCCTCCAACATCCGTATATTCTTTAGCTTTCGTTTTCCACTCCAAAGCTGTTTCCCGTATTTTCTCGCAGTTTTCCCCTTCCATCATTCCCTTGATAAGACTCTCAATCTCATCTCGTTTCACATCATAACTAACCTCCACACCATTCCCCCACTCAGTGCATGCATATCGACAATTCGTCTATTGATCAGCAAAGAACGGCCAGCAAATTATCAGCTTTCCATGGCTCACAGCTTCCATAGTAGAATTCCATCCACAATGCGTCACGAAAACTCCGACAGCTGGATGTGCAAGAACTTTTTCTTGCGAACACCAGCTTGTTAGCAATCCTTTGTCATGTATATTTTCAGGAAAACTTTCTGGCAAACTCGCTGAATCCCCCATTATGATGTCTTTTCTGATTATCCACAAAAATGGGTGTTTGCTATTTGCAAGGCCAAGCACGAATTCTTTCAGATGTTCGCTTTTGATCATAGCTACGCTTCCGTAGTTCACGTACACTACAGAGTTAGGTTCTCGTTTATCGAGCCAGTCGAGGCATTCCGAATCTTCTTTCCATAAAGTCGATTCAAACGATTTGGTTTCGCCAGCAGAAACATGATTCTGAAGCAAGTTTAGTGGACCTATCGTGTAAATGTTGCGAGAAAATTTGCTCGCAGCTATTGCTCTTAGTACTTTGTCTTCAAATGCATCGAATGTGTTGAAAATAATGGCGGAGGAGTTCAAGCAGTTCTCTGCTTCTGATCCCATAAAATCGTATATCAGTTCGTCATTTGTCGTTCTGATGAAGGCCGGAATATCTTTTAATCTGACGTTCTCCACGCCTTCGATCCAATCCACAGGGGTATCGCCGATTTCTTTGTTCATGAAATTTTCAACTGAAACGATGAAACAAACATTCAATGATAAAAGACTAGGATATGAATCAGGGCCTACGCCGACTCACGAGAAAAAAAGGGTCCTAATTTTTCTATATATAAGCTTTAGAAAATCTTTTTGAATTTATTCAGTGTAACTGAATTAAATCAATAACTTAAAATAAAAAAATTAAGGGGCCCTTGTTTCTGATTTTGCCTAAGGCCCTGAAATGTCAGGACCGACCTTAATAGGATTGTTACAATATCCGAAACATACACATCAATTAGTGAAGAAGGGTAAAAGGAAGTTATACTTTTATACGGGATGATGCCTCTTCGGTTGAGTTCTCTGTAGTGTAAATAACACATGAAACTACAAGCCGAAGCAGTCCAGAACTGAAGCTGCGGTATGTTCAAAGCTTCGGCAGCCTTAATACCGAAGCTCATAACGCCATCTGAAATCACGCAACTAACAGGAGGCGCTTCATTTGAAGAATTCAACCTTTTTAGCAACTCTATAAATGGGGCAAGACAATTCTTCCTTGTTGCGTCGCAAAGGGATGGGACATCTTGGGTCGCACCGAAATCGGTTGGGATTGGCATGCCATCTGGAATAGTTTCGAATCGGAAATCGGGCAAGCCTTTGACCGAGTCAGGTCCTTTAGACCGAATAAGCCTTTGATGGTTGAACTCGGTGTTCACATAGGTAATGTGAAAGCCTTTGGAGTGCAAGAGTTTGGCTAGCTGCAACATAGGAGTAACATGACCCTGTGATGGATAAGGGAAACACACAGCATGAGGCTTTTGGCTTTCGGTTGAACCCATGTTTAATCGTTTCGTCGTTCGAGATTGGGAGAAGTATGTTATATATAGGAAAGTATAGCGTTGTAAAATTGTTCAAGTTGGATCTTTAGTAGTCGAATATTCTGGTGTTAACGGGACAATGATTATTATAAAGGTTAGTTGTTGTTAAGGTATAATTAAATGACATGATGAGAAGTGGACTTTGTTTTAAAATTATTGGTTGGGGGCTGGACATGGTGATCAAGTGGAATTGAATTTGAGATTTATATATTTTTTATGTTGAGGTGAAAATAATTTATAATTTTTGTTGTTGTTATTGTAATTGATATTTATGGAAAGAAGTCAGATGATGTTGCACAATTTGGCAACATTAATACAGTGGAATAACAAAAAAAGTCAACATTACTAATTCATCTGCGGGTTTCTAATATTTGTCATTTTAGATGTTTTATTTTGAAACCTAATACATGTTATTTTAAAATATCAATACATTTTTTAACAAGATTTTCCTAATATACCCTTGCATTAATTAGGAAAGAGATTAAGTGTAGATTAATTTATAAGTTGATAATTAAGAAGAGTGATAATTTTATTATAAAGTAAAAGGGATAAAATAGTCATTTTATAGTGCATTAAATGTCTTATTGATTTTGATGAAAAATCTGAAATGACAAATATTAGGAACCAGAGGGAGTAAAAGATAAATAGTTCTAATGTTAATGAGGTGAGAATTTATACTAGTTCACCTGGTGGGTTGGTTTGGATTCGGGTCGAGCTTGACCAGGTTTTTGATTGAAATAATCAACTCAATCCTGGTCAAGTTCATAATTTGAAATTGTAGGTCGAGATGGACTTGGGTCAGGTTAACGATGCTATTTCCATTCTTAGTCTGTGAAATCTAAAATTAGATATTAATACTTTCTATATCTCCGATTATTTGAATATTTTTTTGTATTTATTCGTTATAATGATTATTATACATGTTATAACAGTCATTATACCAGATATAACAATCATTATATAGGATCTGAAACTGAATCTTACCACTTTCTTTATCTCCAACGACTTGAAATATTCTCTGATACTTAAAAAAACATATATCCAACCATAATGCACCAAATCGGCAAAAAAACCTTCCATAAAAGAACTAAAAACACAAAACAATGGAATCAAATAAAGGAAAAATAATTAGAGAGATAAAGCTCAAAAGTTCAAGCGGAAAATATGATTAAAAAATAGAAAACACAATATACTAAAAGAACTTAAATGAAGGAAATTAATAAATGTAAAATAGAAAAAAAAGAAAGGAAGGATAATTAAAGAGAGGAAGTTGAAACAGAAATGATTCAGGCAAATCACAAATCGTAAGTTTTGATATCGGTTTTGATATCGGTTGAAAGGAGATCACAGACCAATCAAAAGAGATTGATCGGAGCATACAAAAAAATTGTTTCGATCAAAAGATCAGTGAAAATCGAGAAAAAGCAAGACAAACGAAAAGCAGGGGTGATTGGAGAACCAAAGAAACGAAGTAGCAGACTAATTCTATGAAATCAAGTGCTGATCTGGAAAGTGCATCAAATATTTTCGATTTGTTTGACTTGAATTAATCTGGTTTTCGGTAAATTAGATCTAACTAACGTTTTTCAAATATAAACAAAAAGAGAAGAGAGTGTGTAGAGAAGATGAGCTTGTAATCGGTTAATCTCCGGCCATCCACAAACTGCTTTCCGGTAAGAGTTTTGATAAATAGATTCGAAATCAGAATTGAAATCCTACCGTGAGGAATGACGAAAATCTGATTCATTGAAAGGAAATCAAATTGGTGAAAAAAACAAATCAATGAATTTATATCAGAAGAGATAACGTATAAACAAAAGGAAAGAGTTAAAAAAAACATTATTCCTTTGCAAAAAAAAAATTTTGAATAAAGGATGGATTCACTTATATTTCCCATTTAAAAAATCAAATACAAATTCAAACTAACCCCGAAGCCAATAGACAGAATTATCCCATTTCTTAATTCTCATAAAACGAAATCTAGATGCTTCTCAAAATTGACCGTATGAGAAGTAATTTTTCCAATCTAATAATCTATTAAAATTGCTTGTTTTTTTTACTGAGATCTTAGCCTAGTGGTTAAGATGGAAGTTGTTGATTCTAGAAATCCTAAGTTCGAGTCACATCCGAGATGGGTTGGGATTTTTTTTTCCATTTAATGTAAGCTTAAATGAAGCAAAATTTTAAAAAAAAATTGCTTGTTTTTTTTATTATGTAGAGTGGGTATCTTCATTCCCACCGGTGTATCATATATATGTTTACGTTATTTCCCTCCACTTGTTGTCTTAGGTTTTGTTTTTTTTAACTGAAACCGATCTTACTGAAACTGAATTAAATTGAAACTGAATTGAACTGAACGTGCTGTTTAATAAGTTGGATAGAATAGAGCCTATAAATGTATTAAACTAATCATATAAAATAACAACATAAAGCTTCAAGAGAGTAGTACATTCCACATGGATAATTTTGCGTTTAATGTAATTGAGGTGGCAAATTCGTGATTATAAGGTTATCATAATTTTGATATAAAAATTAACTACATATGTTTTGTGCATTATTAGAGTATGTCATAATCATGTAGTAGTTGGTTTTTGAATATATATTTCCTCGAAATGCTGATGGTTCCCAATCAACAATTAAGACATATATAGACTTCCTTAAAAAAACATTAAATCAACAACGTGTTTAGTGTTTATTATATAATATGAAATTAAGGTATACTCCATAAATAAATCAACAACGTGTTTAATGTGAAATTAACCCGACCGAAAAAATATTTTGGAGTTATCATTTAGGAAAAAAATTAACTTTATTGTTTTTCTGTCATTTAGTTCAAAGAATAACCATTCATATCAATTCTGGACTTCATCAACTTCAGACATATACTTCTTATATGTTTTGTGTATCTCACAATTGTGTCATATATCATATATACAAATATGAAAACATTGCGTCTTTGATTAATATTATAAATATTGGTCAATTTCAGGCTATTAATCATGTAACATAACAATTAATAAAAAAACTTTTATGAGTTCTATCCACATGAATGAATCATTTGATTATCATGCTAAATACATCAAAATCCCTTTGAACTTATCCTTAAACACCCATTTACTTCTTGAACTTTTAAAAATTTTAAATTATTATTTAAATTTGTAAAAGCGTTCCAAATAACCCTCTGAACTTGTAAAAGTGAATCCATTTGCCTCGAAATATCACATGTCACAATTTGATTGGTTTGACTTTTCAAAGATGTCATTTTTCTCTTTCAGATCAGAAACTGACATGTGGCATTGAAGGGATAAATTGGTTCACTTTTTACAAGTCCAAGAAGAAATTTGAAACTTTTTTACAAGTTAAAAGGATTATTTAAAAATTTTAAAAATTCAAGGAGCAAATATATATTTAAGGACAAGTTTAAGGGTGTCTTGATGTATTTTTACAGCAATTGAGCTACCGAATTCAACATTACAACATTATTATACATTTAATGTTCTAATGTTCTCTATTAATTTATTTACATATATCTTGTGCATCATAAGGAATCAGTAATCAAGTACATATTTTATTGTCGCCATCTTACCAGCAAATAATTAAGAAATTAAATCAACAAAGTGATCGCAGTGAATTATATAATATAGGAGTGAGAATAAAAATATTGGATTAATCCACATTTTTAAATCCTTTAGTTAGATCCAGAAGGTTTTGATATTCTGCAAGTAAGACCTAATTTAGTTCTTTTTATTTTGGACATTTTACCTTATGCGAGTACTTTAAGGTTTGTGATTGATATAATACATGTTCACTGTGCTATGCGTTAGAAATTTAATTCAAAATGAAGTTGCCGACCCTTGACCTCAAATCCCACTAAATTATGTAATTATATCATTGAATTATTTAACCAAAAAGATTGAGTTGAGAGGTAGACCTCAAGCGTACTATCATATTATTTCTGATCGCTCCTTTACATACATTTGCAAATGCTTCTTTTAGCATTGAAGTGAGTACAATATAGGTAAACTATATCATGCTTTCCAACAAATGGAACCATTTGACGAAAATCTTAAACCAATGGTTACGGCCAATCACGATTCTTATATTATGATGACACAACTCTCCGTTCAATTTTGGAGAATATGTTTCTATATATCTGCCTAAACTTAAAATCTTAATCCATCATACAAGAAATAAGAATTAAACATGAATCGGTAATTTTTCTATTATATTGTTGGTTTGTAGGTGGCTGTCAACCAAGTTCATATATAAATGTTATTAAAAGTGGAATAAATCTCTGTTCTCTTCACCTTCAATTTGATTCGGTTCAGTTAAGTTAAGTAAAGTTAAGTTAAGTTCAGTTTAGGTCCATTAAGTTCAGTTAAGTTAAGTTCAATTCAGCTAAGGTCTATTAAGTTCAGTTCAGGTCCATAAATTTTAATTTTAATAATGATTATTCTAATTAATCTTTTTCAAAAATTATTATTAATAATAATAAAAAGAAGAACAATTATAAAAATATTAATATAGAAAAATAATTATTATTTAATGTAGTTAATATTGATTATAAATATAATAAAAATAATTTTTAAATAGTGATAATTACTAGTGTTATTGATATAATAATAGTATTAATGTAATTATAATATAATAATATTTTTACTTATCATAGTATTAATTAATTAGAAAATGTGATATGGGATAATAAAATAAAAATATTTATTAATTAAAACAACTATTATGTTTTTGTAATCCGATAATAAGTGATAATTTGAATCCAAACTACAATATATCATAATAATTAAAATTAGCTCACATGTAATTGTAACAATAATTATTATTTGAATAACAAAATTTTAATTAAATGAATTTACGTATTATAACAATTTTTATTATTAATGATATTGAAATTGTTTTATTAATTATTTTATATTGGTAGTTATTAATAATATTATTTGTAATGATTATTAATAATTTATTTATTTTTATATTTACTAGGTTTTACTATTATTTAATAATTAATATATTTATTATTAAGTTCAATTAAGTTCAGTTCAGTTCAGTTAAGTTAAGTTCAGTTCAGGTCCATTAAGTTCAGTTCAGTTCAGTTCAGGTTTCAGAAGTTGAAGAGAACAGGGTCCAACTGGTTTAATGGAAAATAAGAATGAGTTCCATCCAGTTGAAAAATAATTATTTGGTAAAAAATGGGTTTAACGTGTTCGAGTCGGATAAACAGATGAACCGGTCAAAATTCGACTCTTCATATTCATGGAAATAATTATTTATTTATCATTTTTGGCTTTTTGTATTGTTGATATTGTTAACCTAAATCATTGTTTATTTTACACATGGCCTTATAAAATTAGATAAATTCATTATTATTTATTATTTTTTAAGAAAATATCAACTTTTTAAATATATAAAACCTTATTAAAATATTTTATTTATTTATCCACCATTTTAAATACTAAAAGAGGGGTGGTGGCCATAGCTTATATTAAAGTTCGAGTCCAGGAGAAAATAGGAAATACAAATCTGATATCGGATAGATGGCTTTTCCATGGTTCTTTCTTCCTCTTCTCTTCCTCTTGCCTCTACTTTTTCACCTAATAACAAAAACAAGAAAAAACAAGAACAAGAAACTCCTTATTCCAGGCCCTCCCGGCCTTCCTATAATAGGAAACTTACTCCAACTCAGTTCCTTACCTCATCGTACTCTGTCCAAACTCTCCAAGAAATATGGAGATGTAATGCTTATCCATCTTGGTTATGCCCCCACTGTTGTCATCTCTTCTTCTGAAGCAGCAAAACAAATCTTGAAAATTCATGATCTCAAAAACTGCAGCAGACCACTCCTGACGGGCACCGGAAGATTGTCTTATAACTATCTTGACATAGCTTTTACGCCCTACAGCCACTACTGGAGAGATCTAAGGAAGATTTGTGTTCTTGAATTGTTCAGTCAAAAGCGAGTCGAGTCTTTTCAATCGGTTAGAGAAGAAGAGGTTGGATTAATGATCGAGTCCATCGCGAAATCTTCGTTATCGTGTGTTGATCTAAGCGAGAAAACTATGTCGCTTACGGCCGATGTAATATGCAGAGTGGCATTTGGTAAGAGTTTTCAAGAAAGAGGATTTAGCAAGGAAAAATTTGAGGAAATAGTTCATGAAGGGTTGGCAATGTTGGGGAGCTTTTCTTGGGCTGATTTCTTTCCTTATGTTGGTTGGATTGTTGATAGAATGAGTGGTCTTAATTCAAGGCTGGAAAACAATTTTAAGGAATTTGATGGGTTTTATGACAGAATTATTGAGGATCATTTGAATAATAATAGAAAAATTGGCCGAGAGGAAGATATCATTGATGTGCTGTTGGATCTTGAGAGATCACAAAGTCAATCTTTAGATGGGATTCAATTCTCTAAACAAAACATCAAAGCTATTCTTATGGTACGTGTTCTAATACTTTTACTTTTTGTATTTTTTTCTTTATTTTTGGCGTAAGTGTTGTTAACAATCTCATCTTTCCAATTCTATTGCTAAGTACTTAACTTTCAATCGAACCAATTGAGCTCTTAATCAATAACTCGGGAACATGAGTACTGTTTTGGTACAGTTCAGATTTACACACATTCTCATTTAATAAGGTTTGTTTTCAACATTATTTGTTAAACAAAACATATAGGACAATATGAGATTCTCCAAAACTATTAAAGTATATTGTCATAATTTTTTTAAGAAACAGAGAAATCGATCCCAATCTTGTATGGTGGCTCCTCCAACTTGTTTTATTTCACCCACTGTTCGCCTAAATTTTGAAAAGATCTCCGTAACTCTCTCAACTAAATAAAAATGCACCAATTTGTCCTCAGACGATACATGTTAACTCTTAATTTGAGAGAGAAATAAGAAAATGACGTTTTTTTAAAAGTTAAAGCAACAATGACACGTGGCTTTTGGGAGGACAAATTGTACACTTTTTGAAAGTTTAAGAAGTTACGGAAACTTTTAAAGTTCTCAGGGAAAGGAGGTTCAGCAGACATCTATGCATTTAGCCTATATTTATTAGAGAATTAAAATGTCTAATTGAAAGCTCTCATGGTTTAATAATGGCCAAACGCATAATTGGCCGCCCTCATTTGCAACTTCCACTTGTTGCTCGCTTTGATCTTTGGAAATGATCATGTAACTTCTTCATCCTTAAAAATAGATTTTGTAGCTTCCTCAATTTTAAAAAAATGTACCACTTCGCTTAATTAATAATGCATTTAGCAGTTTAATTAATAATATTTGAACATGCATAGGCTGAATATGTTTTGTTTCGTCAATTTATTGTTAATGTTTATTATTAAGTTTTCTTGTTATTTTTTACTTATTAACTATGTGTTTCGATAAACCAAACATGGTTACATGTTCAGAATATATTCTTGGCTGGAGTTGATACCGGAGCAATTACAATGGTATGGGCAATGGCAGAACTTGTCAAGAACCCTCACGTGATGATGAAAGTACAAGAAGAAATACGAAGTTACATCGGATCAAAAGGCAAAGTTACTGAAAGTGATATCAACAATTTTAGATACATAAAAATGGTGATCAAAGAAACATTAAGACTACACCCACCTGGTACGTTGTTAATCCCAAGAGAAGCCATGTCTCAATTTAAAGTAAACGGGTATGAAATATACCCGAAAACTAGAATCCAAGTTAATGCATGGGCAATCGGAAGAGATCCAAAGGTATGGAAAAATCCCGAACAATTTTATCCCGAAAGATTTTCGGACGATTATTCGGTCGAGTACAAAGGTAAGAATCGTTATGAAATGTTGCCATTTGGTGAAGGAAGAAGGGGATGCCCTGGAGTTTCAATGGGAATGGCACTAATCGAGCTTGCCCTTTCCAATCTTTTGCTTTGTTTTAATTGGAAATTGCCTGAAAATATTAGGACACAAGATATTAACATGGAAGAGGCTTACGGCCTTACAACTTACAAGAAAGAACCTTTATTGCTTGTTCCTGTAATGTATAAACTTGCATGATTGATATACGAGGCAATATTCATTTTGAGCTCCCTCATATGTTACCGCCGCATACCCAATGTGTTATTGAGATTATGACCCAATTGTGATTTTAATAAAAATAGTAGGGGTTCAACATGCATTTTCATATTATATAAGCATTGATTTATGTTGTGCCTAGTTCTTAGGTATTAGTTTTTCATATGATGGGTTGGACACTAATATGTTTCCTGTATAAATGTATTTGTGTTAACATTCGTCTGTTTCATTCATATATTGTGTTATACACGAATGAAGACTTGGCTTTAATACATTGGGGACCCCTCCGAACTTAGTTTTAAATGCTCATTTGCTCACCTAATGTCACATGTCAGTTTCTGTTTTATGTGACTTTTAAAGATATTTGAATTCTGATATTTCTATGTCCAACTAGAAGCTGACATGTGATATTTATTTGACTAATTGACGAACTTTTTGCAAGTTCAAGAGGTAATTTCGAACTTTTTGATGAATTTGAATTTTTGAAGAGGGTGTGTGTTGAACCTCAAACCTCCCTCTTTCACATTGAAGGTATTCCAATTGAGCCAAGTTCATGACTTGTACACTCGATTTGTATGGTAGTTTCACTAACTATAGTACTTAATAAGATAATCATGTATATATATATATTTTTTTTTAAAAATTGCTTTATTTGGGCTTTCATTTGGATTTACATTATTAAATGGAAAGAAAAATTCTCAATCCATCTCAAATATGATTCGAACCTTGGATTTCTAAAGTTCACAACCACTGAGCCAAGATCTCAACCATCATCAGTACATGTAAATTTGGAAAACAAGTAAAGTAAATATTGTTTTCCACTAATTGTTCAAATTGGAAAAACAAATGATTTTCCATTTCTCTATTTGGAACATTTTGTGCATCTAAACAATGAAAATCAAATTACTAATTAAAACAAACAAGTAATGAATTTGATTCATTTATCTAAACAAACTACAAGGCAAACGGAATATTTTGATTCTCTCATAATAGCCCCATAATATATTTTGGTGTTTCTGCTGCAAGTGCTTGCAGATAATATTTCAATCTTTATTAGCTGAAATAACAGCCAACCACTTAAAAAATCAAACAAAAATGTGGATGGGCCATATATGGCTTATATATAACCTAGAGCTCACAACAAAATAGCAAACAAAAATCAAATAACGGATCATAGATGGCTTTTCCATGGTTCTTTCTTCCTCTTCTCTTCCTCTTGCCTGTATTTTTCAACTTAATAAAAAACAAGAACAAGAAAAAGAAACTCCTTATTCCAGGCCCTCCTGGACTTCCTATAATAGGAAAATTACTCCAACTCAGTTCCTTACCTCATCGTACTCTGTCCGAATTCTCCAAGAAATATGGAGACGTAATGTTTCTTCGTCTTGGTTATGTTCCCACTGTTATCATCTCTTCCTCTGAAGCAGCAAAGCAAATCTTGAAAATGAATGATCTCAAAAGCTGCAGCAGACCACTCCTCACTAGCACTGGAAGACTATCTTATAACTATCTTGATATATCTTTCACTCCTTATAGCCACTACTGGAGAGATTTAAGGAAGATTTGTATTCTTGAACTATTCAGTCAAAAACGAGTCGAATCATTCCAATGGGTTAGAGAAGAAGAGGTTGCTTTAATGATTGAATGCATAGCGAAGTCGTCGCTTTCGAGTTCGTCAAGGTGTGTTGATCTAACTGAGAAAACTATGTCCCTTACAGCCGATGTTATATGCAGAGTAGCGTTTGAAAAGAGTTTTCAAGAAAGAGGATTTAGCAAAGAAAAAGTTTCAGGAAATAGTTCATGAAGCGGTGGCAATGTTGGGTGGTTTTTCTTGGGCTGATTTCTTCCCTTATGTGGGCTGGATTGTTGATAGAATGAGTGGTCTTCATTCAAGGCTGGAAAACAATTTTAAAGAATTTGATGGGTTTTATGACAAGATTATTAAGGATCATTTGAACAAAGGAAAAAATTACAGAGAGGAAGATTTTGTTGATGTGTTGTTGGATCTTGAGAAATCACAAACTCAATCTTCAGATGGGATTCATTTCTCTAAAAAAAATATCAAATCTGTTCTTATGGTACGTGTGCTATTACTTTGTATTTTTTGTTTTTTTCTTTAATTTGGCGGTTTTGGCAATATCTTTTTTTTGGTTACGTGTTGTCACAATTTAAGCTAGATCCTTTCAATAATATGTTTTTTTTTTCTATTTTTCTTTAATTTGGCACAAGTGTCGTCAATAGCTAGCTAAATCTTTTCAATATTTGTTTTTGACAGATATTGATATATAGAGTATTTTATTGTGTAGTAGCGTATTCATTAAAAAAGACAATCACATAGGGAAGGCTCATTCAACTGAATTTGTTGTTTACTACTATGTTTTAAACAAAACACTTTGGCATGTTTGGGATTGTTGTCTATAACCTTATCTATCTTTTCATAAATAGCAGCTCGCATATACTTTTTAGAAAATCATGCAGAAAGCATAGTCCATCAATCAAATGTATATGATAATAACTAATTAAGTTCTTATACCTAATGGGAATAAAATTTGAACATACATAAGCTGATGTGATTTTTTCGTCAAATTAGTGTTTGTGTTTATTATTATTATTATGATTTCTTGTCATTTAAGTTATACTAACTATATATTGCTAAAACTCAAACATGGTAATACATTCAGAATATATTCCTGGCTGGAGTTGATACTGGAGCAATAACAATGGTATGGGCAATGGCAGAGCTTGTTAAGAACCCTCAAGTGATGAAGAAAGTACAAGAAGAAATACGAAGTTACATTGGATCAAAAGGCAAAGTTACTGAAAGTGATATCAACAACTTTAGATACTTAAAAATGGTGATCAAAGAAACATTAAGACTACACCCACCCGCTCCGCTCTTACTCCCAAGAGAAGCACTGTCTCAATTTAAAGTCAATGGGTATGAAATATACTCAAAAACTAGAATCCAAGTTAATGCATGGGCGATTGGAAGAGATCCTAAGGTATGAAAAAATCCCGAACAATTTTATCCAGAAGATTTTCAGACGATGTCTTTGTTGAGTACAACAGTCAGAATAGTTATGAAATGTTACCATTTGGGGGAGGAAGAAGAGGATGTCCAGGAGTTTTCATGGCAATGATGTTGGATTTATTACCAATAAATCATTAAGTGTGGTTTTACATATGTAAATTATAAATGTGTATGGCAATCATAATATTATAGTCAAATAAAGTTGTGGTCAAATATTAAAGTTATTGACTATTGAGGTACCAATTATTGTTATCGGAATAAAAGTGTAGAACCTAGTGCGTAAATACCATATCAGTTAAGGGGCATAATGGTAGTTTACCACCCTCAAGTTTTTCAATATAAGGTTGGTCCCCGGAAGAAGAGTTTAACGATTCGAGATACGGTTGCTTCCCTTAGACGCTTGGACTCTCTCTTCCGGAAGCTCGACCTTTGTCATCGGTTCTTCGGCAGTAGCCTTTAATGGCGAATTCAGGTACGTTTACGTTTACGTTTCCGCTTTCGGTTTTCAATTTCTTCAATGATTTCAATATGATAGATCCGAAATAAAGTTTATGTGGTATAGATTTATACTAACACATGGTACCAGAGCTTGGATTCATATTGAATCATTGAGGATTTTCGTCGTTCTTCAAGTTGTTATTCATAGAATTATGGTTATATATAACTTTAATCTTTGAATATTAGGAATACATATCTTTATTTCTTCATTTGGTTAAAAGGATTATAAAAATCTTGAAGAAATAACGAAGATAGTTATGATTGGCTATAATTGTTTAAAGAAAACCTGCAAAAAAAATTTAAGAAGACGATGAACAAATGCAATAATCTCATAAGATTTGAATAGTATTTGTTTATTATTATTATATATATATTTTTAAGGGAATTGTTCACTACGTAAATTAAGAGTTATATTTGTTTTATTCAAAAGTCTTATGATGGAACATAAGACTGACTTCAATCAATTTTTGGGATCATATGTTTATGCATTATATGGTTGTTATTATTATTATTATTATTAAACATTTATTATTGATATTATAATATAAAGATCACGTGATGTGTTTTGTTGATTGTACATGCATACCTACCAGATAATGTATTATTTTATTATTATTTATTTATTATTATATATATCATAATAAATAATATTTTAGAATATAAAATAATTTAGATATGTGCAATGACGTGAATTGATGGTGAATTATTTAAGCAAGCTTGGTCCATTAAATAAAGATCATTATGACAATGGAATATAAATAAACCAAATTAAAATTTATAAG
>CATIWQ010327698.1:0-19163 GCA_949673415.1 Euphorbia schlechtendalii | reverse complement strand
TATTCTAGTATATTAATTAATTATTTGGATCGTGCTGGAGTTTTAATATAAAAATCAAGTTCATTTTATATTTTCCTTGAGCACTTTAAAGTCAGGTCAGGACAGGTCTTATCTATTCACCAATTAATTTTTCGAATCTCTCATCACGAAGAGTGGGCATCAACAAATTGTTTAATTAAGGGCGTATGAAAAAGTTGATTAAATTGTATGCTCACTGTGTTTGTGTTGGGGACCCTTTAGTCATATACAGGGATGACAATGAGTCGAATTCGGATCGGGTTTAGCTTGGACCCGATCCAGATTCGTTTGAATATATTAAATCCGGATCTGATCTGGATCCGTTAGATCCATAATTTTGGGATCCAGATCGAGATCCAACGGATCCGGGTCCATAAACAGGTTCATGTAATTAACATCATATTCTTAGTTTTAGCTTCCATACTTGTACATTTCATCTTATTTTAAATAGTTTACATGCTCATTTAATTATGTTCATGCAATTGGATTTACGTGGATATCAAATAATATTAATTATCCAATATTTTCGAGGTAAATATTAAATAAAAAAGTGCAATTAATCTTTAATTACAGATCCGGGTCTGGATCCCGGTTTCATTGTCAAATCCGGACCCGAATCCGTTTTTCTGAACCTGGATCCGACCCTAATCCGACGGATCTGTAAAATTAAGATCCAGACCCCAAAAAACAGATCTAGACCGGGTCCAGAATCCGTTGCCATCCCTATTCATGAGCTTGGGAATGACATTGTAAGCTCGGCTCAAGCCTGACCCGAGCACGAAATTCTAAAGTATAGGCTTGGATTAACATTTTAATAAAAAGCCTGTCAAGCTCGACCGGAGTCTGTCGACGAACAGGTCTACCCTACACCAATCAGCCCCTGACCATTTATTTACTACATGAAGCAGAAGAAAAATATGATTTTATTTATCTATTACTGGAATACTGGCCATGAAAGTGCATAAAGGAGCCCCACAAAATCTGGTCTCCGCCATTAAAGCATCACACGAATCCACACCCCTTCTGCTCCCTCAAACTACAATGAAATCCTTTGGGGCATGTAATAACTAACATTGCAAAAGTTAAGAGAATCCAATTTTATGTAGCAAATTGCAAGACCAGTTCTAGTCTCAAAGAAAGAGGACAGACAGCTTTAGTAATTATTTTAACCTACAAAATTCATCACAGCCAGCAGTGGCTTTGAACAAGACCCTCTGACCAAGTCTCCAAGAAATCAGCCGGCATAACAATTACCAATCTAGCCAAAGACAGAAAAAGACTCAAAGAGGGGGCCATAATGAACATCCAAATGTCCCAATTCTGGCATCAATAATGAAATGAATTACCCAAACTACAGTTAGGCAGCTGCTTAGCTGGCTGGTCCAAAACATGACAAAAAAGGTCACAACACAACATAGATTATAGAGTTATTACAGAGTCACAGGCTTCAAAATAGCCGCTGACTAATCACTTGGTTCACTTGCATAAGGCCCCCAAAGAATCCAAATTTATACAGTTAGCAGATAATAGTGATGTGATTGTGATGTTTAGGTTGCCTAAAATTTCTAAGTGTTTCTATCCAATTAGCTGGTAAAAGCATCCAGCTTTGGGACCAGTGACAGATATTGACAAAACATTAGCTATCCATATCCATGATAAGTAATATATGAACTGAAATGACCTAAATAACGGATGCAAATACAATCACTCAATGCAAGCATATTCTAATAACTAAGTTCTGAAAATGTACACAAACTGGAAATTCTGTAAAAATCTTGACTTCTATAAGAATAATGAATGAATTTTGTCAATGATACAATTTATATCCAATTGCAGTAGAATATACCAAAAATAATGTGAAAGAAAGCTATCAAGCATATAAACCTACATTCCGTTCTTGTTTCAATGGGAAGTACAACAAACACAACTGAATACATACACAGAAAGGGGTGAAACCAAAAAGAGATTAAAACATTTGGAGATCATATAAATTAGTGAATAATAATAACCTATTTCTTTAATAATGTTATCTCCAACTATTGGGCTGCTGAATATTCCTACCGCCATCACTGTCATTCGCGTCGGAAGTGCCTTCACCCCCTTGTTTGTCAACTGATTTTCCACTCCCAGTATTTTCTCGCCCGAAATCACGGTGCGATTTGGAAGTTTCTCTTGCGCTTCCAATCCGACGTTCCTGAAAAAAGGGGAAGAAGTGTACAAGTGAGTGGAAGCACACAGAAAGAAAGTTTCATTCTTCCTTCAGAAATGGATTGATAAGGCCCTATTCTCTTCAACTTCTGAAAGCTGAACTAAGGTTAACTGAACTGAACTTATTTCAGTGCAAATTTATAACTACACATAGCTGAACTGAACTAAAATTAATCGAATTGTAGTTGAAAAGAACAATGCCTAAATAAACAACGAAAAAATATAAGGGTCATTACATCACGGACTAGCAAGTCATCAACCTCGAGCATGTGGATTACATGCCCCATTTTAGGCCTTTTCGTTGCATCGGGATCCACACATCGCAGAGCCACTAAGAGAGCTCGCTTCAATGCTTTGGAAGAGGGCATTTCAGGCAGCTTTGGATCAACCACTTCTTCAGATTTTCGGCTCCCCACCTTGGTTTTCAGCCAATCCACCAAATTCACCTGCAAATCATTTGAGCATTTCCGGGTTAGTCCAAGAATAGGGTAAAGAGTGAATATTTTCTTATTCAGTAGTTAAAAGAACAAAACCTTACCTCTCCTGGAGGTCGGCTATAATCAACAGGGCTTCTCCCAGAAATCAACTCCATTATAAGAATACCAAAACTATAAACATCGCTCTTCTCATTTAACATTCCTGTGCAAGCATATTCTGGTGCAACATACCTGGCAAAAGGAGTGAACTTTAATTAATTCCTGTTAAATCGATCTTCTGGTTGGGGGAAAAGCAAATAGAATGAAAATCTGGAAACATTTGAAATGCACTGACCCAAATGTTCCCATCACCCTTGTCGTTACGTAACTCCTCTCGGAGCACAGGAGCTTAGCAAGGCCAAAATCAGAAACTTTAGGATTCCACTGGCGATCGAGAAGTATGTTGCTGGATTTCACATCTCGATGAACGACCTTGGGCTCAAGACCCTCATGGAGGTAAGCCAATCTGATAAAAATGAACAGCAGGAGTTAAGAATAGGCATAAACACCAGAACAAGAAACAGAATCTAGTGTGGTAATAACTACAATACCCTTTTGCAGTTCCTAATACAATGTTCATGCGAATATCCCATGTTAGAGGGCTCACTTCTCCCACGTCACCATGAAGCCACTGGTCCAGATTACCATTGTCGACATATTCGTACACAAGCATCCTACAAAAAGATGCAAATTTTGAGACTATATCAACAAAAACACATTATAATTAGAGTGTTGCAAGAACTGCCTCTAATTAGAAGAAAACAAGCATACCTATATGCACCCTCAACACAATATCCAAGCAACCTAACAAGATTCTTATGCCGTACACGCCCAATTATTTCCACCTCCACTTTGAATTCCTTCTCGGCTTGGCCCCTGAATGAAGTTCATTTCGAATTTGCTTTAAAAATACATATCAAAATAAAGAAAAGGTGTTCCTTTACTAGAAAGGTTATAGTTTCATCCCACAAGGCATGCTATAAACCAAAAACCAATACTGTACATACAAGACTAGAAAAAAGTGTCAAAATCAAAAAACAGAACAATGAATAATTGATCAACACAAAAATTATTCAGCAATATATGTACTGAAATGGCAGAAATTCATTTTCCAGCCCACAAACCAAAATCAAACACAGAAATTCATTTTTCCCATCGAAAAAGTAGTTTTGCTATAAACGCAAACCAATGATAATTGATAAATAAAATTCAACAATCAATCCATCAAAACAAAAAATAGCTAAAATTGATAATTTACCTGTTATTGAGCAAGTTTTTAACAGCGACTTTAGTTCCATCACCTAGAATCCCACTGTATACAATTCCGTACCCACCTTCACCAATCACATTCTCTTCACAAAGGCCATTGGTAGCAGCCTCCAGCTCCCTCAAAGTATACCACCGACCCCACCCAAGGTGAGAAACCTCCGGCCCCACACTCCCACTACCAAACGACGCCGTTTCACATCCACTCACAGTCCCTTTACTCTCACCGCTGGACGGACGATCGGAGAACACCACACGGTGCTCCATCTTACCGATCTCGACTTGAATCTCGGGAACTTGAGCGGCGTGATGGTGGTGGTGGTGGTGGTCATGACTTGGGAAGTTCACAATTTCCGGTATTTCTTTCGTAATAGGAAGGGTTTGATCAACACTCTTCCCCACACGCCGATTCTTGCATCGCGATGTTACACAGAGTGAGAGAAGGAAGAGGGCCATCACTATCAGAGATCCCAACAAGATTCCGATCACCACCCATAGCCGAAGACCGAATATCGAGGTTGGTTTTGATAGTTCCGAATTAATAAATGCAGCATCGTATAAAAACATTATCACCAATCTGTTCAATTCTCCAACCTTAAAAAAGTATAAATCAAACAGAAATTGACTGATGATTCGGAACAGAAAATTTGTTAATATGCATTGGATTCATTAGCCGGAAAAGAATAATTTCCGGCCAATACTAAAATACAGAAGGAACGAAAGTACAGAGAGAAAAAGAGAGATATGTATGAAAAGATGAGCTGTAAGTATGTGTGTGCAGGTGGAAGACAAATGAAGCAAGAATAAGATTTTTATTTTTTTGGTAAGAAAATAATCATAGGAAACGACGGGTTTGCCCTCCTCTGTATAAATGGAATGTGGGTTCTCTTTGTGGGGCCAACATTTACAATTTTTTGTTAGGTAAGAAAAAAGTCGACCGTTAAAGAGAGATTGCAACTTAGAAGACCACTTACTTAATTTTTCTTATTGAATTATATATCAAATGTTATTTCAGACTCCGATAATTATATCTAATATTTCAGATTTAATATATAACAATTGTTTAATATAGAGTAAACAGTAATTTAACTGGCAGAAACAGTCTACTTATCACCGAATACATAAAAATAGGGAAGCGACTAAATCTTTCTAAAAGCATCTTCTTCATTTGTAATGTTTTAATGTAAGACACGGATGGTGATTGATTAGTGGTAATGCATGATTAATCTAGTATTTTATATAATTCATGTGCTTGTAGTAGTGATTGTACAGTGAAAAGCTAGCGATCCTTTTATGTTAAGAAACTGATTAAGCAATGATAATCCCATAATGTCAAAGCTAAAAAACCAACCCTCAAATAAAAAAACAACAAATTGGACCTACAAAGATAATGGTGTCAGCGTGCGAGCCTTCTTTTTATAGGGTGCATGTGTTTTCTTTTCCTTTTTCATAAAAACAAAACAATTAACTGTGAATTAATTCCAAAATATGAAATTCTGCAATTGGAGGGCTGTCCCTGTTGAGTGCAAGTTGCAATTTGCATTACTGATTAATAATTACATTGTGGAATCTTTTCTATACTTTTTCATTACATTCAGGGAAAGAATCAAAACCATGATGGTTTTTTCTTAAATAATTAAGTTATCCTAAATAAACTGCTTTGATTTTAAAATATAATTCTGTATTTACCTCAATTTTCAAAAATTACAACACTTAACATCAAATAATTTGTAATTATATCTTGATATCTTTTTCTACATTGTTTCAGGCAAAGCATCAAATTCATGATTGTTTTTACTTAAATAATAAACTTATCTTAAATAAACTGTCGGTATTTGAATTTTCAAAATGATTAATTAACTATTTCAACTTTAAAAAAATGCAACACCTTTCTCGATGAACACCATATATCAACTTCTGATTTGAGAGAGAAATAAAGGGAAATTATAATAAGGACCGGGTCCAAAAGAACTTTCTCCCGTATGAATGATACGTGTCCCATATAATTACTTTATACTTTTATTTCCTATTACTTTAATTGATAATGGGACACGTGTCATTCATGCGAGAGAAAAATCCTTAGGATCCAATCCGTATTATAATTTTCCAAAAAAATAACAACTTTGAAAAATCAATTCAAATCAAAAATTGTAAGAGCTATTCGGTTTACTTTTTAACAGATGAGGATAATAATTAAATATTGGAAATCCCCGTGAGAGTCGAGATATGGTACAGAACTCTATAAAATGGCCACTTACATGTATATGATCAGCATTTGATTCAAGGGAAAGTAATCGTTGCTTTCTTATCTTATCTTATACATGTAACTTTTCGATGTGGGTTTTGCATTTACTTTTTATTCAGCCTAAAAGTTGAATTATTAACGTAAAAGAAAACAATACAGAAGGAAAAATATCAATTTTGAATCATACCTAATTAATCTACGTGAACAAGAAGACTCTAAACCCACCTGAACGTAAAATATGCAGATGTAAGCTCACCCCGTACTGGGTAGAAGAGGAAATCTCAAACACATTAACCGAAATGGGTTGGATTTTGACCATTAAGCATAAGATACATACATGTCACCGTTTTCTGTTTCTCTTCTTTCTCCCTAATTTTTCGTACTTTTAACTCTGCTCTCACCTATCAACTAATGAGCTTGGACAAAAGACAAGTGTGATATGAACACCAGGAACGCTTAATTGAAGACCGGATCAATGAAAGACAAAAAAGCTTACTGACTGTTATACTGTTTGTCGAATGCAATGGAATGAATGAAATTCAGAGCTACTGAAATCAATCTGCTTTTTTATCTGCTTCATCAAGTGCAGCTAATCTTTCAACGAGAGGAGGATGAGAATAGTGATACGCCGAGTACCATGGATCCGTGTTCATAGCTGACAGATTTTCTTCCTGAATATATGTCAACTCAACATTCAGTCTAGTGCACATTTCCAGATTAAAACTTCCAATTTATGTTTTCGACGGTACCAGTATTGGAAAACGAAAATCACCTGTAGTTTCACAAGACCAGCACGAAGAGCTGCGCTGTAACCAAGCTTCTTTGCAAATGCATCAGCCTGTAATATAAAGGTTAGTTATTAAATTTTTCAATCAAAGTTAATGAGGATCTCTGTGCAAGGGAAATTAGAAAGGATAAAGCTACCTGAAATTCAAACGAGCGGCTCACAAGATTAAGGGCGAAATTTACCAGATGTTGGAGAGGGATTACAGTATGCTGCCAAGAATAAAATCAGATAAACCCTTTATTTGGTTAATTACTCGTACACTATCTATCAATGAATAAATCCCGGTCATTTCTTCATGTAATGTTAAAGAAATACCTGAAATATGATCAGCCCAATGAGTACTGGCTGTGTATCAAATCCAAAACTTCGAAACAAATCAGTTGAGTTTCTTACAAGAGTATACCCTCCAAATTGCAAAAATGTCAAGATCTGCATGAGAGAAAAACATTCGAACAATAATAAAAAAAAAGCAAAGTAGAAAATCAAAAATCTTAATAGTCTTCTTAGTTTCTTTAATTCTATAGAAAGCAAAGTATAGTTAAACTAATGAAGAGGAAACAACAAATGAATCACACTCAGAATCTAAGTGCTCATGAAATGCTAGCCATTTTTGCTCAAGAGAAATTAGATACGTGATTATATATTCTCCCAATAACTAAACTTAAATTCTGATAATAATCTTCCCGTTTATACAAGAATTCTATTGTAATATTTGTTTGCAATCTAAGAAACTCCAAGGCCACAGTTCTGTAGTATGAGTTGCTGAAATTTTGTAGGTTAAAACACTAAAGAGAACTACTTTCGCGTAAAGTTCATTGAAAAACCTTATTCATCTCATAAATATGGACAACAACATGAGGAAAAAGTTTTCAAGAAAGTTGTTATACATAAACGATCTTGAGCAATAACTGTATACAATTGTGCCACGGGACATAAGCACAGAAACTATAATATCATAAACCAAGTAATAAAAAAAGGTCTATTGAACCAAAACTGGCAACAAACAGAAAAAAAGGTAATCAGTTTGCAATTTAAGTATACAACAGTTACAACAAACCTGCACTGCGATAAAAGAGTACATTGTATGATTAAGTTTCCAATGCCCAAGTTCATGTGCAATCACAGCTACAATTTCTTCATCATCTTTACACTGAAAATCGGTACAATAAAAAGACATTTGACATTGCAAAAAAAAGTAGAATCACATTCAAGCAAAGTTGCTAGATGAGACAGGACAGCATGGCCAAAGCACAATGTTATTAACACCCACAGGTAGCCAGATTATTAGTTACTAAAAAATATATGTTGTGATGGATTTCCACAAAATGATAGCTAATATGTTTGCCAAAAGTGAGCTATTTCAAATTTCTTCAAAATGAGAAGGAGATGCAAAAGAAAAGGCAATCACACATCCCATTGAGATATCGAGATATGTGAGCTCAAAAGATAGTACTCAAGCAAACTCATCACAACTCACGAGAATAAAAACAGATAGCTAGGATTCCCTGTCAATACAACACCAAACCCAAATCTACGCGTTTAGTTGTGACATGCAAGCAAAAGAGTTGGGTGCATACAATGTAGGATCCAAAACACACAAACATTGACTTTACAGTAGTTAAGATTCAAACTAAGTCCTGAGAAATAAGCTGGCCCAGTCTGCTACTTCAACGATATGGTAAGTAGTACTTTGGTTTTAAACATAATTAAAGATCACTCCAGGAGCTCAGCATGAGGTTGTCAACTGAGTAAAGCAACATTAGGCATGGGATAACTCTACTGTTAGAAACACTGAACAAAACAATCGAGCCTAAAATTAACCAGATAACATATTTCAAGTTATCACAGCTGTTGTGATTGTGTGAACTAAATCATTATTCAAATTTCAACCAAATGTTTATCAACTTCCTTCACTCCTTGATGTTGTAAAATATGAGCAGTGGTGGGGTGGGGTGAGTACTCATGACAAGTCTAATACATAAAGATTGATGAAAACTTGCCCCAAACAGCTCATTCATTGCGTTATTTTTTTTACATGGACAGTTGGACACCAATAATGAGTACCTATGTTTTGTAATTGGATTAAGTATAGGAGGTACAATTAGCTTTGAATTGAAAGGCATTAAGTATACTTTTATTAACAAACCCCATAAACTAAATTGAATCTTCAATTTCATAAAAATTTGAAGAGGTTTCATCTCAAGCGCAAAAAACACAAAAACTTCCAACGAGAAATGCCTTCTCACCTGCTGGATCAATGTGTCATAAAGGACAATTCTTTTGTTCTTGAAGAATCCATACATGTATGCCTGCAAATTAATCACAAAACCATAATGAATGTCAAATTGATGATAGCATGAATTAGATAATATGATCCTATTAAGAAATCGTTGAAAAAGAAAGAAAAAATACATCTACAACCACGTATTGTATAAAAATATGATAGACGTGAAACATACATTCTCTAAAACAATATCACTCCATTAAAAAAGCAGCATCCATATCCCCTGCCCCTAAAACCTTCTTACCAACTTCCTTCCCAAATCCCAACCCATAAAAGAATTGGATGAAAAGAAAGAAAAGAAACACAGAGAAATCAAGCCACCACTGAAAACAAAGAGTTATCCTTGAATAACAAAATTCAGGCGAACTTTTTTCAGTAAATAATAAAAAATGTAAATATACTGAACACCAATATTCACTTATCCTGGAGTGACAAGCAAGATTTAAAAACAGCAAGACTTAACAAGGCATGCATTAAATCATTAAAAAAACAAGACTTGAATCCTCACATTGCTATGGCTTGACCTCGTAGATCCATCAACAACAAACAATTTCTTCAGAGGAAACTTTAGGGAAGAAGCAAGTGCCTCAATCTTTGTTCTGAGTTCTCCTTCCGGAAGCTGTTTGTCACAGAAAGAGCATGAAAAGTGAAAACAAACATTAGCTTAAACAACATGGGATATGCTAATCAACAATGGGAACTGGGAATAAATTCAAACTCACAGGGGTGAATTTATTAAAAAGTGGGGCAATCAAAATTGGGTAGACTGTCATCATCACAAGAGATAGAACAAACATAAACGCCCACAGGTAGATGGCTAGGTAAGGACCCCCTTTCTGCAACCATGACAGAACCAAAATGAGAAATCAGTCATCAAAGCTAATTCCTAATAGTTTTAAAAACATGTGATTAGATATGTTAGAGAATCAGTAGAGTAATTAGGGGAATAATCAGGGGATTGATTGGTGGGAGCAATTAATGAGATTACCTAGTCAGTATCTATCCTCTGTATATATATATATACATGTAATCTCCTAAAATTCTACTGATTTCTGATTCTCCTTTAACACTCTTCTGTATATAAGTAATGGCAATTGCCAATATGTACTATTAAAACATATAAACCTAATTAGCTGTTCCAACAGATCACTGCACCTGTACTATTAAAATGATTGCTGAAACAATAGGTGGTCCGAGTACAATGGCAAGACAAACTCCTTTGATCAAGTCCCTAAGGAACAACCATATTGTTTGCTGCAAAAGAGAAACAAAAATGAGAATATTAAAGGAAAGAAGATGCTAAATTAACAAAAAGGCAGTTCTAGATAAGTTTTCTAGTACAAGAAATACAATTGTACAAGTGTGCAAGATCCAACATCGTAGAAATGAAATAAAAAGTAAAGTTGCAAAGTATTAAAGAAAACAGATACAAACTTTATTGAAACCGTGACGAGACTCGATCACAAATGTTGAGTAGAGCGAAAATGGCAAGTCGGTAATCTGCATGATCATATAGGAAAAAATGTCAACACAGAGCTAACGTATATAATATCAGCTAGGATAATAGAGAAATCAAATTCATACCTGTGACCATATCATAACACCAGCCAAGAATGCAAGGGTGTGTAAAATTTCATTTTCTGGGTTGAGACCAACCAAAAGCACAAAGTTCTCTGCTTTCTGAAGTTATGGAAGAGTATTTTTATCAATGATAATGCAGCCAAAATGAATGATTCTCTAAGAACACACAATTCTAGCCTGTTGATTACCTTCCAGAACCAAGGCAATATCCCATAATATAAAATGGCAGAGTCCAGGAGTATGGTAACAAATTCATGAACAAAATTGAAGTGGCTGAAATTAAAAGAAGCACCATAGGAAACATTAATGACGTTCAAGGAAAATTAAAGGATGCGAAATCTGACAATGAGGTAAGGCTAAATGGAAAACAGATAAATAACAGCCAAGCACTACAAAGAATTGGAAGAAAGAAGCGAGACCTTTTATCAAGACTATAAGCCCGAGCTTTTTTAAACTTGTCTTGGCTGATAACTCCTTCCAAAGTTTTAGGGAGGGTTGGAAGTTTCAATGCAGTGTGTTGCCGGAAATCCAAATACGTTTCAAAAACGTACATCAATATCATAACACCTGTTATTTAGGAGAAAAAAACATGCTTCTATTACAAACTCCACCCCTTCAAGGAATGATATACAAAACGTTCTCCTCTTTTTTCCAATGCCTAATTCCAAAGCTAATAGATAAACGGGAAATCCAGAGTAATGTAAGAACATTACATTTCTTAGCTTCGACAAAAACAAATCAGTATCTTAGGTCAAAAGAAGAACAATGAAAAATCTCCATTAAAATTACTGTAAATTATCGGTATAACCAAAGAGCGGCCGTTCCATACTAGCAAGCCCTAAATATTCAGCTACGGCGAGAGAAGAAATCGCAGGGAGGAAAAAGAGAGAAAATAGCAAAATCAACTAAACCATTGGTACGAATACTAATAACCTTCAAAACCTAGAACGACAACAAAAAGCGCAGACTGGAACAAAGAAACAAAATCGGAAAGTACGGAAAGTGAAAAAACTAGAAGTAAGAAAAAAACAGTATCCACTGTAGAAGATCAGGTAAATGGAAGTCCAAATGAAAGAATGGAACGATGAAAATGAAGGAAGTTACCTAATACAGCTTCCAAATAAGGAAAGGCCATTGTAGAATTGCAGAACGAAGAAGAGAAGCGAAAAGGTTGTGTTCGTTGTGAGTTATAAAAGGGTTTTGCTTCCCTGAATATGAATATTGCCGTGAGCCGCGACTCGCGATATATAACACGCCAAATGTTCCGTTTTACTGCTTGGTTCCGATCCAAAACCTGGCCGATTTTTTCTCATTTTTGTTTTTTTTTTAAATTTTATATCTTGAATTGTCGTTACATTATAAACAATTCTACCAGCTATAATTTGCTTGTTTTTCATTTGTAATCAAAGTATGACATAGAAAAAAACAGGTAATTTGTATATATTTCGTTGTACCTGATTAACTCTTACAAAATGAAAACGTTTGTTGAATTCTCTATCAATCAATGCCCCAACTCATTAAACATATGTTAAAATTGATTACAAAACATGACAACATTGAAAATTTGTTTCAATCGTGTAGTATCTGCCTAGGGTGACCAAAAATATCCAATTTGCTATCACTTCACATAACATACAATATATTCACATAATATAATAACTCGTCCTTTACTGAACATGTTGCTAAGCATGGTTGGTTGTCTATCATCCATAAATAAAACATTCAAAGGAAAAAATTGCATAAACTAGTTTAAAAGGTATATTTACTTTAATACTTCATGCTTAAGTAAATATGATTATCACTTCCAAACCTTTAAACTGTATTAAAAGGCTTTGGGTCCCTATTGCAAAAAATAAACTTTTCTAGTATAATTACTGCAATATGCTGCACTCTTTCATTTTAGAGTTTCAAAATAACGTCATTAGAGAGATATAAGATATTTCATAAATAAATGTTTTAGTAGTAAAATGTAAACAAAATTTTGAATGAGATTTCGTAAAAAAATTTAAATTTTTTGGTATTTACTAGTTTGTTTCTGATAAGTGTTTGTGTAAAAAAAATGAAGGTTAAATAGAACTATATGTCAGACCCAATTGACTAAAGTCATTGGAAGGATTATGAGTATTTATCATATCAGGTTGTTTTCCTAAATTTTTTAAGCTCAATATTTACTTATTTACATTTAAATTCATTTGAAAGTAACTATTGATATACATATTCACAACACACGTAATTTATTTACACAAAATATCTTCATCAATCTCTTCCTCGTTCATGCGTTTCTAAGTTTTTGATCGTTGTTCTTGTCACGATTTCCTTTTCTTCTTTTATCAATCTGTTTCTGACCGTAACCTAAAGATATGTGGTGCGATTTGCAGAAAAAATTCAATATTGCGTTTCCGCAATTGAATTTCATCCCGATCTAAGTTTTGATCTTGATTTCCTTTCGAAAATCAACATAATATTTCTTCTACTTGCGACGGTTTATCTGCTCCAATCTACCGCATCTCCTCCACTCACCGGTGCTACTCCTCTAGTCGTTACTCCTCTTCTTACAATTTCATCTTTATTCTTCTTTTTCTTATGGTTCCGTTTGGTTCCATTAAAAAATTTGCATGATTTTGTCGTTGGGAATAAGATGAGTAGATAAATTAATTTTTTTGGTTCATTTAAGCATGATTTCAATATGTAAAATATTTTACTATAGGTTTCTAATAGTTTTGTAACAGATTTCGAGCTGAAATACGTAGTATTTGAAAAAAAACAATTTACTAGAATCCTACTAGAAATCTCGAATAAGACGTATAAATAGTTTGCTAGGTTTTCAATAGATTTTAACTTATTTCTAATAGAATTCTAACACAAAAAATGATTTTGTAAAATAAATTTCGAAAAATATACTTTATTAAATGTTTCTAAAGCTGTTGAATTTTGCAAATATTAATTGTACAAGTTCCCCAAGGATTATAGCATGACGACACTGACTATACTAAAATTTATTGAACTGTCTACATTGAGAAAATCATTAATCACATAGAGGACTGTATACATCGAGTTTAAAAAATTATTTTTTTACATATGAAAATATAAGGTAAAAAATTTAATGGCCTGTTAGCAAACACAACAAATTTATGTATCCATATTTTTTTTCCAGATGTTGGAGAATAAAAATATTTTTTTGACAGTTTTTTATTACTATATTATAAAATGAAATCAACGTATTTGTTTTCTGATATCTTGTAACTCATGTGTAATATTGGTGTTTTTTAAATTTCATGTGCATATTTTGGTAGTTTCATCGAAGTTGTTTTGGCCCCAAGTCATGAGTTGCCGTGATATTTACATATTATGGAAATTTCTCATTTTTGTCCAATCACATCAAATATTGATGCTGATGGAATAGGCATAATGGCCTCCAAAGACAACTTCGGATCCATCATGGGGAATGATTATAATATTAATATTTTTTTTAGTTTTGATTTAATTTAATATGTTTAATATTATTTTAGTTATTGAGAATAGATTTGATGTAAAGTAATTAATATAATAATAATAAAATATTATTACTTTATTGGAATCTGAAATGGAAAATGGAAAATGAAGAAGATGGTTGAAGCAAAAACACTGTAAATCTTGCAAAATGGGATTTAGGAAATGGAAAATGAGGAAAATGGTTGGACATGCTCTAATCACGTTTGCTATCAATATTCCCCTCACTTTTACTTATTCACCCACATCTCTAACTTTGTGAATCTGTGATTGACATGATCACGCTGTCTAATAAATGTAGAAAAAATGCAAAAAAATATTCTAATATTGTTCATTGCGAAAAATTTATGTATTTTTTTTATACATAATTTAAAAAGAACATAATGAAAAAAAATAGATAAACAAATATCCGAAGATAAAATTTATACAAACTAGAACACGACCGAACCGTCCGTAACGAAGTAATAAAGCAATAAAAATGATTTGGGGTCATGCGGAGTGAATCCTATCTAGAAAATGATAAAAAAAAATGTAAGTTTACTACCACAACAAAGGAGATTTACATCAAATCTGTCAATAATGGCAATATTAATAAGACATTGACATACAATTTTCAAGCATTTGCTTTTAGTTTGATATCTTTGGAATTTATTAAGTAGATAGGAATTTCAAAAGTACTCGTAGTATGTATCTAAATTTTCAACGATGATGTGCACAATTAAATTAGATTGAAAATCTAAAATTTCAATATAAATTCAAGGAAACTTCTATGCTATGGACTTTGAAAACTAAAGTTGATTATTCATAACAGGTCACACTCACTAACAAACTTACAAAACAATTATATGCAACATAATTATCACCTTGATATTATATTTTAACAATTATTAATGTTATAATTAAGCATTAACACTGCATTTATTCTAAAGTCTAATGAGTGCGACTTGTTATGAATAATTGGCAAAGGCTTTGTGTTTTTTTTACTAAAACCATTAAATCAAGCAGAGTCCAAGTTCATAGTTTGGAAATTCGGATTCCGGTAGAGCTTACAAGCTCATCCCCCAAACCATGAATATTAACTTTGTGATAAACTTTTCTATTAAAATAAATTGAAAAAAAAATAAAATTAGCAAAAATATGTTTAAATTTTAAATATAATTGCATTATTCACTTCAAATCTTTAATAATTAGTAACATTTATTGTAATAAAGTGTACAAATTTAATTGAAGAAAATATAAATGTTCAAAATAATTATTAATTTAATATATAAATATAAAATAAATAAATAAAATTATTTATCGGATCGGATTTGGATTTTATGAAAATCAAAACTAGCCCATAAAATTTCGGCTTTTGACGGACTTGAGCCGAGCTTCTTTTAAAAAAAAGTGTCCAAGCCCGGCCCATTGACACCCGACCTGTGAACATGTTTACTTGTTACAAATGAATTAATTCTATAATTTCTAATTCCAATTTTTTGTGCTTGAAATTAGCAAAAATTGGATTTGCAATTCTTGGAACTTGAATTAATGGAATTCATCATGTCATAACCAAATCCTATTAAACTCTGCGGAATTTGCAATACCACATCTTGTAAGATTAAAATCCACGGAGTTAAATTAAAGTATATGTTTTTTATGGGTTATACCAAACATAAAAAATGAATTTTATACATTTCTAAGTTTATTTCAAACAGGTATGAAAACCTTATATAACAACATAACATGCTTACCAAAAATTCAGTATAAGTACCTCACCCATCGATTTTTTACATCTCATATACATGGACTCATTTTAATTTTTATTATGCTTTAAGCAATCTCATGGTCAGTGTAATGTATTAATATATTAGTAATTGTTATTACATGTGAAAAGTCAAAAAGGAAGCACCAAAGAATCTTCAATCCTAGTTCCGCGTTGGCATAGCGGTATTGCATCATTTATCCTTTATACTTTAGGGCTTTAATGTGACACTGACTCCCAACTTATTGGTCTCGCTAGTGGGGTTACCATTTAATTTTAATTGAATTTTCTCTCTTTTATCACTAATTTTCATTTTCATATTCATTTTTGTTTTTATTTTCAGTCAAATATCTCTTTTCACACTATTGTGTTGGAAAAATGCACCTTTTTCAAAAAAAAAGTTCGTTTGTCTATTTGATCTATAAAACATAAATATTACATTCGATTGATTCATGAATTATGAAATTTTTTCTCCTTTTGAAGAAAATAAAATTTGAAAGAATTAAGGATTAATCTTGGATCATCCCCACTGACTTTCTGTGAATTTATCAATTAAATTAAACCTGATTGATAATTTTTCTCTTTAACATGGTACAATATTCACCGTAATTCCACGATATAAAGGCTTAACATATTGCATAACCAATCAAACAAGTTACAGATAAAAAAAAATGGATAACATATGTGTACAATGTATAACACATTAACCAAGTTAATAGAATAGGTATATGGAAAAAATGTATTGGTAACTCATTTTCCTTTCACCTTCGGGATCCACACACAGAAGAAAAAACAAGACTTTCGCACTCATACCATAAATACAGGCATGTCTCCTTCACAACATCAAATACTACCTCCTTTTTAAGTAATTGCCTTTTTGGAGTCTTTGAATTTTTTTTAAATAAGTGTTGTTTTAAGTTTTCAATACACATTTTGTTCATTTTACCCTTATTTAATACACATTGAAAATGATAAAAAGAAATAAAGTATCCAATCAACTTTCAAATTTAGAAAAATCATAAGGGTAAATAGATAATTTTATTATTTAATCAATGTAACATTGATATTGGAAACAACCTTAAAATAATGATAATTATTTAAAAAGGAAATTTCCCAATTCACTTCATTTACCTCAAAACATTCATTAAGTATCAAACTTGCATTTCCCTCTCAGCAAATCGCTCCATTTGATTTGCTGATTTTTGAAGATGGAGGTTCTGGTCGATGAACTGGTCCAAGGGAAGGAGTTAGCAGAACAATTAAGAGAGCAGCTCAAGCTTATAACCAAGCCTGAAGAGAGACAATTTCTTGTGGAGAAAATACTTTCTTCCTACCAAAAAGCACTTTCCTTGCTAAATTGGGAGGATAAGAACTCGATCCATTCAAGTCTGGATTCACCAGTTGTCTCTAACGGTACCGATTTTGCTGAGCAAGAATGCGTGGATAATAGGCCAACAAATGTCTACAAGAAGAGGTAAATTATGCAAAATTAACATGGCTGATCTTTGATATAATTCTAACTTAATTTTTGCTTAAGCAATAATTAAATTGGGATTGTTGAACGGGATCTTGTGTTTGCAGAAAGACTGAGCCCAGATGGACAGAACAAGTGAAGGTTTGTCTGGGTAATGGTCTTGAAGATGGTTTTAGTTGGAGAAAATATGGCCAGAAGGATATTCTTGGAGCTACTTTCCCAAGGTCTGAATTTTTTATTCTTCGATATGTATCATTTTTCAAGAATTATGCCAATAGCCCAATATTATCTCATTTGATAATCACGTTGAATTCACTGGGGATTCATCTAACCCAGTAGAATTTAATCATTTTGAATCTTTACTAACAATATTACACTTTATGAAACCGTGTTTATTTGTTTTTGTTAATTGATTATAAACACTTCTAGTTAAAAATAAGAAATTTTTTTTGTTAAAGTTAACATATAGGCAACTATCAAACAGTTGAAACGTGAACAGAGGAATGTAGAGGATTCGAATAACATATTTTTCTTTGTTTATTTGTGGCTTTGTAGAATGATTGTGTGATAAAAATGAGTTTTTTGTCCATTTGAAACTTGTAACTTGCCTAAAACATGAAGCATGATGAACTTTAATAGTGCGTTTGCATGGAATTCAAATTTGTATATACAAAATGAATAGATTTGGGATACAAAAATTGCCACTGTTGACTGAAAAATTATACATGTAACTTCAGTTCATTAACATTGAACATGGATATTTTTTTTGTTGATATTGCAGAGGCTATTACAGATGCACTCATCGTCACTCACAAGGTTGTTTAGCCACAAAACAAGTGCAAAGATCAGATAAGGATCCAACAACCTTTGAAGTTACCTATAGAGGAAGTCACTCATGTTTCCAATCATCTCCTGTCGTTAATGATAAATCCAAATCGAACAAAATTACTTTTGATCAATTCGAACAACATGAAGAGAAGCCAAAGCCAAAGCCAAAGCCAGAGCCAGAGCCACTTAAATTAAAACAGTTGCCTTTCAACTTCAAAGATGGGATCAAAATCCAGGATTTGGAACCCGTGGATGACATTTTTCCATCATTTTCTTTACCTCATATGGAAACTAATTTACTGGGTAGTTTCTCACCTGAATTTTTAACTCCGGCAACCTCTGCTTTCACTGTATCACCCAGCCAAATTTACAGTTTTGGGTTAGACTACAAAGGAACAGTGTCAAAGACTGATTCCAAACCCGCTTTATTTAACAACTCACCAATGGGAGAATGGGATATGTTAATAGATTTTACAGATTTTGAGGCTAGTTTCCCATTAGAAAAACCAGAGTTACATGCTTAAGGGGGTAAATAAGCTTAGGTAATCCAGCATCAGCAATTCGGTTTAGGCAAAATTAGTTAAGTTTTCCTCTTTTTATTTTCCTCCCCTATATGTTATCAAGTTCTATTTGTAATTTGTTAAAATTTGACTAGTCTCCTAGATCAGTCTTTTTGTATGATAATGTTTTTTAGAGAAATATGCAAATTGATATATATAATTTTGAAAAGATCTAATACATCAACATCCTCTAAAGTTAGAAT
>CATIWQ010327675.1:0-14086 GCA_949673415.1 Euphorbia schlechtendalii | reverse complement strand
GGTTACAAGAAGACTCAGGCGGATCCATGTGTCTACTTCAGACGCTTCTCTGATAACAACTTTATCATATTGTTATTATATGTCGATGACATGTTGATTGTGGGACAAGATGTTTCTTCAATTCGTCAATTGAAAGATCAGTTAGTGAAGTCCTTTGACATGAAGGATTTAGGACCGGCACAACAAATTTTGGGCATGAAGATTGTTCGTGATAGAAGAAACAAAAGATTATGGCTATCACAAGAAAAATATGTTGAGCGTGTGCTACAACGTTTCAACATGTTGAATGCTAAACCAGTTAGCGTTCCTCTTGCCGATCATCTGAAGCTGAGTAAAGAATCTTGTCCATCAACTAAAGAAGAGAAGGAAGAAATTAGAAAGATTCAATATTCCTCTGTTGTGGGGAGTCTGATATATGCAATGGTTTGCACAAGGCCAGACATTGCACATGCTGTTGGAGTTGTAAGCAGATTCCTAGATAATCCGGGAAGATAACACTGGGAAGCAGTGAAGTGGATTCTGAGAAATTTAAAGGGAAGCTCGAAGAAGTGCTTGTGTTATGGAGGATCCAAACCAACCTTAGAAGGCTATGTTGATGCTGACATGGTGGGAGATCTTGATCATAGAAAGTCAACTTCGGGATACGTGTTTACATTTACCGGGGGAGCAATTTCTTGGCAATCTAAATTATAAAAATGTGTTGCACTTTCTACGACCGAAACAGAGTACATCTCAGCTACTGAAGTAGGAAAAGAGATGATTTGGTTGAAGAGAATCTTTGAAGAGTTGGGTCAAAAGCAAGCTGACTGCATAGTATATTGCGATAAGTGCAATAGACTTGAGCAAGAATACTATGTATCACTCTCGAACAAAGCACATTGATATCCGATATCACTAGATATAAGAGCAATTGGAAAATGGAGTTTTTCATCTAGAGAAAATTCCAATAGAAGAGAACCCTTCAGATATGCTGACTAAAGTGATTCCTAGGGCGAAGTTTTAGCTATGCAGTGAGCTAATCGGCATGAGCTCCAACTAGGAGTTGACTTGATAACCCCTTGAGTCTGAAGGGGGAGAATTGTTGGTTCCAGACTCTCAATGGTTGGCCAACTAACATTGAATTTTTTTTTTTTGTTAGTTTACCTACCAATTGACTAATTGGTAGGTACTCTGCCTATAAAAGGCACTCCGAGCAATCCAAAAATTCATTTAAGAAAATATAACAAATCAATTTCTTTTGTAGAGTGTTGTTCCTACAAAAGAGTATTTTTGAGAGTTTCCTCTTGTAGAGTAATTTATTACCACAAGAGAGTATTAGTGAGGGGGGTTGAGTGGTTTTACCTTGTGAGTAAAATTAGGGTGTTTCCAACTGTCTCCTAAATTAATTTATACCTCGAGTTTGGGTATACTTGAGAGAGCTTATATTTTGTATTCCTATTATTTATTAGTGGAGTTATTGGTTCCCAGTGATTTTTTCCTTTCAAGAGATTCCACTTAAATCTCTGTGTCTCTTTATTGCTTTACTTGTTTTATTTATTGTTGCGAATCTATTTTAGTTAACACATATCACCTGGCTACCGAATTACTTGTTCGGGACCTAACACAATATCCCTTCCAATTCCACTGCTTGGAAGTTGAACTTCGCCTAACTTCCACTCTAGCCTTTGAATTTTTACTAAATTCATTCGTCTCCTGCCTAGGCTTCACCAATCTCATTTAAGGGTGATTTCGATTACGATTAAGAATAAATGGATTTGGGTTTGGATTTGTTTTCTCTGAATCTACGAAGATCTTTGTGCTCATGGCTCGAAGATGAAGAGGTTGGATAGGATAATCACGAGGAAAAAATAATCGGACTCCTTTAACATTGCAAATTCATAGATTGATCTGATGAAGCGGAAGAGTTGCAATGCTATAACAATATCTTGTCATTCAAATATAGTATAAACATGGAAAAGGAAAAGATTAGAAATTGAGAATTGCTTTGACACCATTAATTTTACCTTTTATTCACAAAATCAAAAGTAATTTTATTGTTGAAAAATTATTAAAAGAAAATAATAATGATAATTATAAATATATTATTGTTAAATGGACAAGATAAGATTGCATATTAATTCCATTTGGAAATACTTCAATCCTACCACTTCTGATTTTGTACCTCCCTTTGAAATTGGTTGCATTGCAATCAATATTGCATTATCTTGTCTCACTTCTTTGGCTATATAATACTTTGCTTTCAGTAAGGAAAAGAGTAAACCGAAATTTAAAAAAAATAAATAAAAGTCAGTAGTTTGCTTTGATCTCTTCGGTTCTATTGCATCACCAAGTCTAGCTTCCATTCCTTAGGTTCTTAATTATTGTCCTTGGGTGATAGTGTTTTACACTCAGTTGGGTTCGACTAACGTCTGTTGTTGTATCTTGGGAGATAGTTTACCATACGGGGCAAAATCTATCTCAAGGAAACCGACTCGGGCCTCAACAGAATTTTTTTTTTTCAAGTAAAAAATTTATTTTGGTATTTCATTATTTTATATTTGGTTTTTATTATAATACCTTAATTTCTACGATTTCCATATATTATGTAATTCAAGTTACTAATATTTCCTTTAATGTTTCTCTCTTTATAAGAATTATTCATTATAGTTTTCTAACAATCTTAAGATAGATTTTTTTTGAGTTTATATTCTTAAAAGAGACAAACAGAAAACCGTGACTTGGAGTACCGTGACTTGGAATACCGTAACATTGGAATACCTTGATTTCGGACAAAAGCATTGGACTTATTTGGACAATCTTTTAAATGGAGTTAATTTGAACAAATATTAAAAGAAAGTTTGACAAATATAAAATTAAATAAACAAAATTATAATAATAATAAAATTATATAATATATATAGTAATAAGTTTATTTGGTGTACGTACAATTTATTTTTCTTATTTGTTATACTAATTGTTCTTATTCTGAAATTATTCTAACTTGGTTTGTTTGAATTCAGAAATTATCATGGCTGATCAGATCCCACAAAATGATGAAATTGCTCTAAGTCAGAATGAGCAGAACCAAAATGGATATTATGGTCCAATTGGTTCAGTGCCTCTTAGTACAACACCAGTTGCATCTGTACTTGTTAGTGGACCAACTATTTTTGTCTTTGTTGGTTCTAGGCCAACTGCTTCTGGATCTACAAGTTCCGGTCCTCCTCGAGGAAATGAAATTGGAAACTTTTATAGTCAAGCTAACTAAAATAGATAATTCGGTCCTAATGGTTATGGATTAAATGGATTTTCAAGTCATGGGCTTATTTTGCCCAACAATCAAGGGGCTTCGAGTTTATACCCCGTTACTGTACCTGAAAGATCAGAAAAATTCAATGGTGTGAATTTTAAGGTCTGACAACAGAAAATGCTTTTCAACTTGACTAGCATACATTATGACAGATTTGTAAGGGAAGATCCTCCTGTTGTACTTGAAGGAGTGGTTGATCCTTCTGTTAAATATGTTGTTGATGTTTGGAATTTTTCTGATTTCCTTCGCAGAAACCATATTATTAATTGTTTAATTCCTGAATTATATGAAGTATATAGTGTGAAGCATACTGCTAAGGAACTATGGGAATCACTCGATAGAAATTATTGAACTGAGGATGCTGGCGCTAAGAAATACTTAGTTGGTCATTTCCTGGATTTCAAAATGAATGAGTCCAAATCTGTTGTAATTCAAGTGCAGGAACTTCAACTTTTAATCCATGCGATGGAGGCTGAGAAAATGGGGACTAGTGAACCATTTCAAGTTGCTGCAATATTGAAAAATTGACACAAAGTTAGAAAGATTTCAAAACTTATCTCAAGCGAAAGGAAATATCCATTGAGGATCTCATTGTTCGCTTACGCATTGAGGAAGACAATAGAAGATCAGAGAGAAAATTTTATGTTAATCAAGCTATGGCAAAGGCCAATGTAGTAGAGGTTCATAAGGACTCCAAAAAGGGCAAGCAACCTGGTAAACCTAAGTCCAAAATGGGACCAAAAGGAGGCATTAACAAGAAACAAAAGTTTAATAGAAAATGCTTCAATTGTCATAAGACGGGACACAAGTCTTCTGATTGTAGATTGCCGAAAAGGTTCGATAAAAAAGAAGTGAACGTTGTGGATGGAATTACACAGGATGCATCTGACATCGATCTCTGTGCAGTAATTTTTGAAGTCAATATGATTGACTCGAACCCTAGAGAATGGTGTCTTGACACTGGTGCTACCCGGCATATATGTTGCAACAAGGAGTCTTTTGCTGGATTGACTCTTATAGAGGTTGGGGAGAAACTTTTCATGGGAAATTCTGATACTTCCAAGGTGAAAGGACACAGAACTATGATTCTGAAAATGACTTCCGGTAAAGAAGTCAGACTACAAAATGTCTTGTATGTTCTAGACATCAAGAAGAATCTTATTTATGGGAGCCTCTTGAGCGCACATGGATTCAAGATGGTATTTGAATCTCAGAAATTCATTTTGTCCAAAGGGGGTATGTATGTGAGAAAGGGATATGAATGTAATGGAATGTTCAAATTCAATTGTATCTCTTGTAAGCATGGTTTTATTATTAAGAACAACGTTTCTGCTTATATGGTTGAGTCTTCTAATTTGTGGCATTGTAGACTTGGACATGTTATTTTTTATATGTTACGACGTTTAATTAACTTGAATCATATAACCGCATTTCATATTGATAAAACACATAAATGTGAAATATGTGTTGAGATAAAATTGACAAGATCTTCCTTTAAATCCATTGAAAGAAATTCAGAACCACTTGATTTAATACATACTGATATTTGTGACTTGAAGTTTATTCAATCAAGGGGAGGAAATAAATATTTTATTACCTTCATTGATGATAGCACAAAGTATTGTTATGTATATTTATTTAAAAGCAAAGATGAAGCTATAGAGAAATTTGTACTCTATAAGCGGGAAGTAGAAAACCAACTTAATAAGAAAATTAAGAAGGTTAGAAGTGATCATGGTGGTGAATATGTTGCACCATTTGGCGAGCTTCGCTCCCAAAATGGAATTATTCATGAAGTAACACCACCTTACTCTCCTCAATCAAATGGAGTAGCTGAACGTAAAAATCGTAGTTTAAAAGAGATGACGAATGCAATGTTAACCAGTTCTGGTTTACCACAAAACTTGTGGGGTGATGTTGTTTTGTCAGCAAATTATCTTCTGAATAAGATACCACTTAAGAAACAACATAAAACTCCCCATGAATTATGGAAAGGTAGAAAACCTTCATATAATTACTTGAAAATGTGGGGGTGTCTTGCAAAGGTAATGACTCCATTGCCAAAACGAATGAGAATAAGTCAAAAAATGGTGGATTGTGTTTTCATTGGATATGCCGAGAATAGTAATGCATATCGGTTTCTTGTGCATGAATTTAAAAATCCAGAATTACACAAAAACACTTTGATAGAATCAAAGGACGCTTCATTTTTTGAAGATGTATTTCCATATAGGAAAATAAATGAAGTGTCAGGATTCAAAAGATCTCATGAACTTATTGAATGTGACAGTTAGGTTGATCAACAAAACACCGATAACATTGATAATTTTCAACCAGGAGTTGAAGAAGATGATCAAAATTCTCAAGAAGAGAATGAGATTAATCATGAGGTAGAACCTAGAAGAAGTAAAAGTAAAAAGATTGAAAAATCATATGGTACAGACTTCTTAACATTTATGGTTGAAGCGGAACCTCAAACGTAAAAAGAAGCTATAAGCACCAAAGAAAGTCCTTTATGGAAAGAAGCCATAAGGAGTGAAATTGATTCCATATTGCAAAATCATACATGGGAATTAGTGGATCTTCCTCCCGGAACAAAGCCACTAAAAACTAAATGGATTTTCAAATGTAAGCTAAAAGCTGATAGATCAATTGACAAGTACAAGGTTCGTTTAGTCATAGAAGGTTATAGATAAAAAGAAGGTCTTGACTACTTTGACACTTATTCTCCTGTGTCGAGAATAACCTCCATTAGAATGATACTTGCAATTGCTGCTTTTCGAAATCTTGAAGTACATCAAATGGATGTGAAAACTACATTTCTTAATGGAGATCTTGAAGATAAATCTACATGGAACAACCTGAGGGAAAGAAAAGAAAGTTTGTAAGTTGGTGAAGTCTTTATATGGTTTAAAGCAAGCACCAAAACAATGGCATGCAAAATTTGATGATGTCATGATAGCCAATGGCTATCACATAAATGAGTGTGATAAATGTATATATGTCAAAAATACAAATGATGGATATGTTATTATATGTTCATATGTTGATGACATACTCATTGTTGGAAGTAATGAGAAGATGGTAAAAAGTACCAAAAATATGTTAAATTCAAGATTTGACATGAAAGATATGGGACTAGCGAATGTAATTTTAGGCATCCAAGTTAAGCGTTCACCTTACGGTCTCATATTAACGCAGTCACACTATGTGGATAAGATATTAGACAAGTTTAACAAAGGTGATTTTGGTATAGCCAAAACACGGTTAGACGCCAGTCTACATTTGTCCAAGAACAAAGGTGAATGCATAGAACAAGTGGAATATGCAAGGGTTATAGGTAGTTTAATATACCTTACAAGTTGTACAAGGCCTGATATTGCTTATACTGAAAGCAGTTTAAGCAGATTTACGAGTAATCCCAGTAAAAGCTATTGGAACGCTATCGTGAGAATACTAAGGTATTTACGATATACTCGTAATTATGGACTGTATTATACGAGAGAACCTGTTGTACTAAAAGCGTATTCTAATGCCAGTTGGATAGTTAACATTAAGAATTATAAAGGTACAAGTGGATATGTGTTCACTCTAGGAGGAGGAGCAGTGTCATGGAAATCCTCTAGGCAAACAATTATAACTTGTTCCACAATGGAAGCTGAGTTTTTAGCCTTAGATAAAATGGGAGAAGAAGTTGAATGGCTACGGAACTTCTTAGAGGATATTCCTGAATGGCCTAAGCATGTGCCTGCAATATGTATACATTGCGATAATCAAGCAGCGATTAAAAGAGCACAAAATATAATGTATAATGGTAAGTCGAGACACATGCGCCGTCGACATAATACCGTTAGACAACTGATCTCAACAGGAGTTATCTCTATTGATTTTGTAGGATCAAAGGATAACTTAGCGGATCCGCTAACCAAAGGGTTAAATAGAGATCAAGTTGAAAAGATATCTAAAGGAATGGGACTAAAGCCCATGAATATTTAAGGCGCTATGTGAAGGAAAACTCAACCATGTTGATTGGAGATCCCAAGATCTTGGTTCAATGGGACAACCTAATTGTATAGACCTTGTGAGGTCACTGTGGGGGTAACCCCGTGTTCATTCCTATGATGTAAACAGTGACAAAACGGGTTAAGGGTAAGCAATGAAAGTGCTTTTAATGATTCTTTGCGCATCAATGTTTGACTAAAAGAGATCACCTATGTGAGAGTGAAGTGGGGTCGCTTCAAAAGAAACTAATAGAGCTTAGTTATCTTAAACTCTTGCAGAACCAGGACATGTTCATGACCATACGAACATAACCATGAGAAACAAAACTGAGTTAGAATTAGTATTTGTGTGAGGTATATTATCATTTACCTAAACGTTAGAATAGTTCAAGGACGAGTCTACTAGTCAGACAGTAAAGTAAATATACTTTCACAAGGAAGGTTCAAGGCTTGTAGTCTACCTATCCTATGCAAATATTGATTGTATAATACTATCACCAAATCGAGTCTTCGTTTTTTTATTTTTTTTTATGTGGGGGATTGTTGAAAAATTATTAAAAGAAAATAATAATTATAATTATAAATATATTATTGTTAAATGGACAAGATAAGATGGCATATTAATTCCATCTGGAATTACTTCAATCCTACCACTTCTGATTTTATCCCTCCTGTTGAAATTGGTTGCATTACAATCAATATTGCATTATCTTGTCTCCCTTCTTTGGCTATATAATACTTTGCTTTCAGTAAGGAAAAGAGTAAGCCGAAATTAAAAAAAATAGAAGTCAGTAGTTTGCTTTGATCTCCTCAGTTCTATTGCATCACCAAGTCTAGCTTCCATTCCTTAGTTTCTTAATTATTGTCCTTGGGTAATAGTGTTTTACACTCAGTTGAGTTCGACTAACGTCTGTTGTTATATCCTGGGAGATAGTTTACCATATGGGGCAAAATCTATCTTAAGGAAACCGATTCGGGCCTCAACAGAATCCTTTTTTTTCAAGTAAAAGATTTATTTCGGTGTTTCATTATTTTATATTTGATTTTTATTATAATACTTTAATTTCTACGATTTCCATTTATTATGCAATTCAAGTTACTAATATTTCCTTTATTATTTTTCTCTCTACATAAGAATTATTGATCATAGTTTTCTAATATTTATACGGTCAAATGTAACTTTGAATTTATGTTAGTAAAATCTGAAGTTGATGAACCACTATGTTAAGTTTTGAAGTTCATGTATCGTGATGATAGTAATCCCAAAGTTCATGAACCATTGACGATTTTAAGCTGCATTTCTATGACAAAACGGATGCTGGCCAGCATATATGGGCAGCAAAGACCAATGGGGGCAAAGAACCAAGCTTTTAACTATAGTAATGGCGATGTTTTCACTAGGAAGAGGCTATGGAAGGAATTAAGCCTGATATTTGATGTGAGTTTTGTGGAATTTGATGAGAATGATACTTTTTTTTGCTGCAACAATGAGAAGCAACATGTGGGGTGAGATCGTTGATAAGTATGATATTTTGAGGGACAAAATGGAGGATGTTACTTGTTTTGATGCATTAAATGAGGTTATACAATTTAAGTTTCAACATGTTTGCAGTATGAATTAGAGTCGTGAATTGGGATTCTTTGGGTTTAGAGATACTTTGAAGAGTGTGAGATTATGGGTGAAAAGACTGAAAAATATGAAAATAATTTCACAAGGAAATAGTACGGTGAACCCGGCATATTTAATTTATTATTTCAACCTTTTTACCAAAAAAAAAAAGAATTTATTATTTCAACTTTCAATCATTGTTGAATGGGTAACCCGATATTTTACCGGGTCTTATAATTATGCGTCCATGATACTAAATTACTTCGAAATTTCTTTAGCTACTTTGTTTGTGCCAATTGAAAGTGCTCAATAATTATGTTGTAAAAGGTAATGAATTTATATATTTTAGTCATAAAAAGAAAATAATGTTGATTTTCATTCAACTTTTTATTGGGCTGTTTTTCAATCCTTGGATAATCATATAGTAGAAAAAGGATAAACAGGCAAGTTAGGCAAATGTTTAAATTACAATATATAAAGTTCACCCAAACTTTTATTAGATTATAAAAGAAAAGCAAGTTTCAATTTTACGTTATTATGTAAAAATTATTTCAAATTCTCTTTTTTACGATCTAAATATATAATATGTATATATCAGGTATATAATAGATGCGTTAAAATAATTTGGGTGAATGAGATAATATTAAATTTTACATTATTATGTAAAAAATGTTTCAATTTTACATTATTATGTATAAACTATTTCATATTTTCTTTTCTACGCTCCAAATATATAATATATATATATACCAGGTATATAACACATATTTTAAAATAATTTAGGTAAAAGACACAATAAGCATGAATACATAGTAGATTTATACTCCATCCATCCTATTTTAATAATCTTTTTATACCTTGCCATTTTAATTATCATCTATTATCTACCCTTATTAATAGCAATCAATTTCCTTTCATGTATTCAAGAGATTTATTTAATTTCTCTTTCAATTTTCTCCATATTAATAACAATGAATTTATTTTGCTATGTTTAAGATATTCATTTCATCTCTCTTTCAATTCTATCCATATTAATAATAATGAATTTATTAATCAATTAATCAATGTGATAAACATAAAAGGTTAATTTAGTCTTTTTGAATTATTTCTTAATTTTAGGAAAAAAAAACTCTAAAAAACAATTAAATTGGGATGAAATGACTAACTTGTATATAATAGGTACATATAGTCGACATATAATAAGTATATAACACATATACACATAATAGATATATAACATTTATATATAGAGTGTAAAGATGTAAAATCAAAACATAAGAACATAAAATGTAAAATCAAATTATAAAAAACATAAAAAAAAAGTAAAATGAATTCTTGAGAACGTATTTTTATAAATAGTAAACAAAAGTGAAAACATAATCGACAATTTTCCCGAAATATATGAAAACGCATATTGAAAAGGTCAAATACAAACATTGCCCTCAACTTGTTATAAGAAGTAGTATGTCACCCTTAACTTTCAAATATTATACTTTACCTCGAAAAGGTTGGTAAAACCAATATAGTTTGCCCCCTTTAATGTCACATGTAATAATTTCATTGGTTTTATTTTTCAAAGATGTCATTTTCTGATTTTTTTCCTCCCTCCAATCAAAACCTGACACACGAATATTAGGAGGGGCAAACTCAACTTTAGTGGTAAAGTGTAACACTTGAAAGTTGAGGATGACATAAAAAAATTTTCAAGTTTAGGGGACAAATTACACATTTGGCCTGTTAAAAAATAAACTATATACATAATAAAAAAAGTAATCACACAAGGAATTTTTTAATTGAAAGAGAATTGAAGGATCCGAGGATTTGATGCCTGATTATCTCCATTCAATTTTCAGGATGTACCAATTGAATCAAGTTCAATATATTAGTACATAACTAGATATTTGGAACTTTAAATTTGGTATATAAATGGTGTGAGCGTTAGCCTAAAATTTGGTAATTTTGTTTTTCTCAAATAATTCATACATGGAATTTTAAGCAAGGTTGTACATTCTGATTGTATTGCATAAATAACTTCTAGTTAATAAAATACGTATATTCCCTTAAAATATCAAAATTACATCATTCATAGATATTATGTTGTCTATTGTTGGAAATATATGGTCCATCCATGAGCGGGTCAATTGGATTAAGGGATCCGATCCAATTTGGTTAGTTAGACTATATTGGAAAATAAATAAATTTAAGTTCTTATTTGTATTTGTGTTTTTCATATGTGCCAAAAGTACATTTTTATATTTTCACTCTCTGTAAATAGGAGGAAATTGATGAAAATAGTTTATGAAATTTTATTTTCTCTCTCCCGGTTTTCTTCCTACACGAAGAAAACCCGTAAATCGATCGTTATCCATCTTTGAACATTGGAAAAGTCGTGGGAATCGATTAACATCCAACGCATCGTGATTCAATCTCGGCTTTGCATACGTTTAGCTGTGTCCTTCAATCTTTGGGCATGGAAAAAGTAAGTATCGAATCCGTTTCACTTTATGTTTTCCTTCATCTATTTTATATGAACTTTCCATATAAAAATTAAATTGAAGTAGAGATGAAAATTTCATATTAAAACAAATTGATTTTTAAATAGTTCATTTTCATGCACATGCATTTAAAATATTTTGTTAATTTTATTTTTATCTTTATCAAGATTTATTTTGATATATTTGTAAAAAATATTTTCACACAATTATACCTCGTAATGCAGGTATAAGAGCACGGAATAATCACGTGAGATGCTATAGTGTGTGCATTTCGTACATTACAATGACGGTATGCATTTTATACCCTCTTATACCACGCAAGCGCACATCATGCATGTTATATTGTTATAACAATGTTATAAGAGCAATATAAAAGCACACATAACGAGCTTTATACCTACTATTACTGAATACACCCCACATCATCCATCCTATACCTCACTGTGAGAATTCAACTCAATTTGAATTTTTTATACCTAGTATGTGTACGACATAAAGCGCGCACATGAGTTTTGTACATTATATAAGAGAGGTATAAAATGCACATTATGCTCTTTATACTTGGTATAGCTACACTATAATAACGTTATAAATCGCAAGTCCTCACTTGTTTGCGCTTATTGCCACCCTTAAACCTAACTATAACTGTTAGAGTAGGTATAAGTGTGAGAAAAAAAGGTTATTAAATATTATAAAAATTAAACAAGCAAAAAATTATATAATCAAATATTCAAATATCAGAAAATTAAATTATGAGATATAATCTATTATTAGACACGAAAAAAAGATGTAAACAAATAAACAAAAGGGTCGTGAACATTAGAAGAATAAGAGGAAAACGATAACATAAAAGGGAAAAAGAAAACTCAAAATTTTAAATCACGTATATATGTGAATATGAATTGTAGGACTTGAAAAATTCTTACCCATTCCATTGAAGCAGGCTTAAAATCTTTTTGCCCATCTCCATCTGTAACTCGCCGCTGATTTTAATCAATTAAATCAGCCAGTTATCATTGCCATTGCCACTCCTGGACCTCTTTTTCATTGCTCCATCATCAACCTCGCAATTCTCTTCAACAAGTCGGTATAAACATAGAATTTTTTTATATAAAAATAGACCAAATCCTCCTCAATTCAACTCTTATTGATGGCTAATCTTGCTACACCTCTTGTCCATATGATTTTTTAGGTTCACAAAAAGATTCTCATATAATAAGTCATTCTCGTTAACATTAACATGTTTGAATTGGTTGCATTTACTGGATTAATTATTTTTGAGGTCCCTTCTTTCTGTGATTCATTCAGTTTGTTCCTCTGCAATCTTCTTTTTTATTCCAGTCTGAAAGTTTGTTAGAATCAGCACAGAATTCAATATATTTTTAAATTACGAAGTCATTAAAGTTTTTTCTGTTGTGTATAACTTTCCAATCCAAAAATAAAATATATCTATATGTTTAACAACCTGCAGGCCGATCAAGTGGAAATATATTATATATCATCAAAATTTTTTTATAACGTACACATTCATTTTATTTGCTCATTCAAGAGAAACTTTTACCAACTCCTAATCAAGTGGCTAAAATTCTTTAATTTATTTGTCACAGTCATTATTTAGCAGTTGGCATATGCATAAATAATTAATTTCATGTAGGGTTCATGCTTGAACTACCTTAGATTTTACATATATTTCCACTTGATTGATGGGGTACTGCTGTTTACAAGTTCTTTGTTATTGTTATCACTTGAAAATTTTCTTAAGGTAACTATTGGCATATGATCAAGTAGTCTTTGGCGTATATATGCACACAAACCTCCACCCCTTGTTTTCTGCTTATAGAAATATTGCTTTCATCAAATTTTTTTTTGAAGAAATTATATTATTGAAGAGACTGGGTATCGAACCCAGGACCTGTCACCTCCACTTTGAGAGGTGTACCAGTGAGCTACACCCAATTGGTAGTGCTTCCATCAAATTAAAGTCAAGAGGTAAAATCTTCTATTCATTTTTAACTTTTTATACATGCATATTCATCTGAAGCATAAAAAAACATGCATATAACTTATTTTAACATGGTTATAATTATATAGGTCTCAAATGGAGATAGGAAGTATAGATTTAGGCTCAACAGGCTATGTGGCTCTAATTGTGGGCGTGACGGGAATGGTGGGCTTGAGCTTAGCAGAAGCTCTAAAGAGGCCAGAAATTTCAGGCAAAGTCAACTGGAAAGTGCACGGAATTGCAAGGTCAACGGCCCTGCCGATTTGGTTTCCATCTTCTTTAATTGATCATTTCATATCCGTAGATCTCTTAGATTGCGAATCCACAACAAAAAAGCTCTCACCTTTCTCCTCCGAAATCACTCATATATTTTGGGTTGCTCTTCAACTTGTTGAAAATGAAGAAACCAATATCATGTTAAATTCCACGATGTTAAAAAATGTACTTGATGTCATGAAACCCTCTAGGCTTAAGCACATAACACTGCAAACTGGTACTAAGCAGTATATGGGTCCAATATTCGATTCTGATATTGGCAGTAAAGTGCTTGTTCTCGATCAAGATCCACCTTTTAAGGAGGATTTGCCTCGGTTGCCTTACCCGAATTTCTATTATGTCTTAGAAGATATGTTGGCATCTTACAAGCTAGAAAATTCAGTTACATATTCAGTGCATCGCTCTTCTATCATA
>CATIWQ010327613.1:0-17026 GCA_949673415.1 Euphorbia schlechtendalii | reverse complement strand
TGTCAAGGAATTTTAGCACATAAATTAAAATTTTAAAGATACCTGGAGTGACTTCTTCAAGCTTTTGGATTCATTCTGGATAGCATGCAAGATCTCAATCCCATACATGATGCTGCTTGAAATTAAAATAGCATTAGAAATGTCTAGCCTATTAATAAAAGAACAAACAAGATTGGCTATCAGTTACCTCTCACAAGACAAAACAAATCTTGATGTAGCATCAACTTTAGGGTTGTTCGTTAGGAAGACTTTCTCAGCACCTGAAATACACATTACAGATTAGTTTTACAACAAAGTCTTGCAACAACGTATTCAACAGTTGTGCATACTTTCACTTGCAATACACATAACCGATACAAGTAAAACATACTATCACTTGTGAGACTCTGATCCTTGATGCATAATAATCTAAACTTTCACATTTACATATTTTAACAATAACTACCATCCAAATACATCTCTCTAAAAATATTAATAAAATTTGAAGAATTGTCCATCTCCGAATGGCATCGGTGAACAGCAATAGCTACAAATAAAACTAGATCAAGGTCTTGATTAATATAGTAGCTCTAATTCATTTGAATTTTGAACCAACGTTACTTTGCTTCTAATCTTAAATTTGACTTATTTTGGAACTGATTTGTTTCACATTGACTCTAATTTAGAAAAAAAAAACCTTTTTTGAACCTCGGGAGCGTGCCTCAGCACAACCCCTTACACCTAGAACAACTATGCCATCTAGTTTCTTTTTATTGTTATTTGTTTAATGTGTACACTCTTTATTTTCATTTCATTACATTACATTACAACCTTCTTCAATATATCTCTACTACATTTGATCATGTCTGATTACATTTATTTCTCTCAAATGGGCCCCAGGGACCCCGCCCAACCATCAAGTCCCTCACCGCCGGCGCTGCTTTTCTGCTCCTTTGCTATCACCAGCACAATCATTACCCATCGGTTCTGATTATATCGATGCTAGCATTGTGATCCACACTTTCAACTGTCATATAAGCAAAAATGCAGAAGGCCGAACAACAAGTTAAAGTTCTAGTACTGATAAAATCCTTTTATTATAAAATGAATTATGAACGCACTCATCTCAGGGGGCAGGTAATCCAAGGTACCACACAATATCTCCCTACCTGACTAGTGGCGGAACCAGGATCTCGATCACATGTAAGAAAATTAATCTAACATGGAATCATTTTTAATTACCTTTATCAATATGTAACATAAAAAACTATTTTTCCATATATTCCGATTCACATTCAACACAAGTCTAATCCGTATATAGCAAAAATAACAAAACAATCCATTCAATTATTAATTTAACATCAGTTAAAAAAATTGTTAATTTATTAAATTATTCTAACTCTCATTCAAAAAATTGAATGAATAACACTTTGTTTCAAACGATATTTTAAACTTTATTTAATCTAATTTTAATTTCCTTAACAACCATTCAACCTAATTTTAAATGACCTAACTTCATTTCAGAGAAACCATAGTTTAATTTTTGAGAGATTAGGGTTTCAAATTGATTAATCCTAACATTCAGCAATCAATTTCAATAACAAACGAACCTTATTTAGCCATAATTTTAATTTCATTCCACATTATACATTTTATTTAGAATAAAGTATACCTTAATCATAATTTTATAAATTAATTAATATAGGAAAAAAACTACATAATTAATCTCAGATAAATATTCAGAAACTGACATTATTCCGTTGACGAACAACAATAGCAGCAAAAATCTAAAAATTTGAATGAAAAACGAAAAATAAGGAGAAAGTGAAACTAAAAGTAGCCAAGTGGAGAGAATTGAATAGAACAAACCAACCAGCTGATTTTGATTATATATTAGGGCCCTATTTCAGAACGGCTTCGTTTTTGCTGAGGTTAATTAAATTAACCTCAGCAAAAAACGTAGTCGTTTTGTCTTAGGTCTCTATTTTCAAGAGGAATCATCGTCTTCCTCTGATTGGTTTGGAGTTCCTCAATTTAGTAATTAAATTTCAGAGTTTGGCGTCAATGGTGTGAGGTGGGGCACAACCTCCGACTATAACTAAAACCGGCACCTTTCCTCCGCCCCTGGCACTAACGGGCTAATTTCTGCAATATTAAGCTAAACATGATGGAATAAGATATTCACATGCAAACTGATCAATCATACTGTGCAAGAAAAATGTTGGGGATCTCAATAAATCCATGGCAAAGAATCAAAGCTCAAACCAGTGAGGCATCACATTGAAAATTTACACAATTTATAAGCTAAGCGTCTGTATCCTTTTCTTCTGCAGTTTCCACCAGCTGTAGTAAACAAAAAAAAACTTAGAGCCAAATAAAACGCCAATTTCATATCTGATTCAATATTAGCACCACCCAACATGTATTCCATTCGACTAAAAAACATCTCTCACCACATAATCAATTAAGTTTACATTTCAACAATTTGTGTCAATAGCTTTCTAATAGAGCAAAATCCATAAAATCATGTAATTTTCATCATCTCTCTAAGACTCCAATGTTTACAAAATTTTCAACCACCTCAACTGAGTTTGACTTGGAGTTTATCATGCAAAGTTGGCATCTAAATTAAATTATAATAAGCAAATTGAGAGTATAAGATACCAGCAGAAATCCAGAACACTAGTGTCATGAGAAAAGAAGTATGGAAATCATGGTTAAAGTGGATTGCTAACAATTAAATCACATGTTATGGCAGGAACACTTGCACCCTTTATTGAATAACAGAATTTAAATACTGCTAACTGGTTGGCTACATGGTTAATGAGACTTATCTAAAAATGCAAGAAATATGTAAAATTTCTGAAGGCTTTATCATCTTTAGTAGCTTGTATATCTTACAAATTATCTTGACACATGGGAAGGAATAGACAATCAATTTGAAAATGCAATCTTTAGTTACTTGTCTATCACATCTTTCCTATATGATGTGACATTTTTAACTGTAGACAATGTCTATTTGATTATCTAAATGTAGAAAATCAAATACACATTGTCTACAATAAACACAATTTAAAAATGTATAGATAATTTACCATTTCTATCTTATAAATATACATTGTCTATTTTTAAGATTATCGCTACATAATTAAAAAAAACTTCTACTCCACGTACCACCTAAACTTAGAATCCACGAACTACTAAAGATGCTCTAAGGAAGAGAAACCACTGCACAAAAGTCCTTTATATAAATAAAATATACTAGAGTTTATCAACTTTCAAGTTACTAGAATAAAAAATACAATCACCTGACTAATAAGATCCTTTGCATAGAAGAAACAACTGGTTTTGAGAGGAACTTCAAATCAATTTGCACAATCCTGATGAAAAACAATATCAGCAATGCACTGTAAAATCCCAATTCTCACTTTGATCATTATTGCGAAACTAAAACGAAAACATTCACAAGTATTTTCAAAGGATTTGCTTCTTTACAACAAATTTGTGGAGTTGAAATAACAGAATGATTGGATTTATATCATGGAATGTATTAATTTTTTCAAATCTCTTGAGTCTCAACTAGTAGTAAATATGCGCAATTGAAAGATGTTGCATTTTGCATGATACGGTGTTTAGTATCAAATGATCTGCTTCATGCTAACAAAATCTTACACAATATAGCAACATAACGATTTGACAATAGGAACAGTACAACGATAATAATTTTCAAACCACTTGTGATAAAAGAAATGTGTTGCATTCACTCATATTACGTTTACGCTTACTCGGGTGTTCTTTAGCTTCAAAAGGAGAAATACCAAATAGAAATTCACAGCGCAGGACACCAAGGCTCCAGGTATCAGCGCTAGCATCGTGTTCCACACTTTCAACTGTAAATAAAACAATTATACACTACAAATGATATGAACCATCAATGGTGTGAACAAGTTAAAGCTTCAGTTTTAAAAATATCCTTTACACTATACAATGCATTGCATACCCATTTTAGGGGAAAGAAGAGAAGACGAAGTTACAATATTATTGGATTTTTAAAGAATTTCAAACTTTTATTTTTGAGAATTAAGTGCAATGAACAGCACCAATACACCATATCCATAATTCACAATTCCATTCATTTTCTCTCTCTCTCTATTACGATGCTAACTAAAATTCACAAAAAAGAGCTCTTTTATGGCATCACTAAACTAAGCCTACATTTATACAACCATAACGAAATATGATTTACAAAAACTTAAATTTTCATCTAGAGTTCTAGACAAAACGGGAACTGGACAGCCTACCCTAAGCACAGCAAATTACTTTACAATGGCTTAGGGCTCCCGGACAATAATTGCAAAACTACAAACTTTTTCTTTACAACGACAAATTTATATGAAATAGCTCGGAGCCTTCTTTCTTCTTAACCCTCCTCCTTCACCATAAAGTTGGTTTCACTGTAGTAATTCCGTCATATTTACTGATTCAGATGACACACTCGCGCGTACCTGTTTACATGATCATAGAAAGACATGTTCAATAGATGGCAAGAGCAACGATGCGATATATTGGGCAGAAAAAGTATAACATCATTATACCCGCTCAAGACCATATTTGAAGTCATTCATGTTAAGAGGTCATAAATCAGCACTGCCACTTAAAGCTGGAACTGGTTTGCCTTCCGCTTGAGCCACCACACGTTCCTGTAATCAATTGAATATAAAAAGTCAACATCGGTCCTAACTCTCCAAAAGATCATATTATGGGTTATTTTGACAGAACGCATTTTCACAAATAACATTCACTAGGAGGATTAAAAAATGATTTCCTAGATAATTCCATAACTGTCAAGAAGATAATACCAACTACCAAAGCCGTCAATCGAAATCAACTTCAGTCAGCCTATAAAAACTAAGAGTTGCTGCCTTCAGTGAGAGAAAGACGATAAGAACACGAACACCCACCTTTTTTTCCTTTTCCAATAACTCTCTAATCGGACAGTGTGCGGCAGCTACACATAAGTTCTGCATCATAAACGAGCAAACAACAAGATACTAAGTAAACCAAGTACAAAATTAAAATAAAATGAACGAAACAAGATGAGTATTCATAGTGATACATCTTATCGATGCAAAAATAATAAAGATTAGAACCATAAGGTCACTTCCAGAATATCCATCAGTCACACTTGCAATTGCATCGAAATCAAAATCAGGGGATAAATCTTCCTTCGCCAAAATAACTTTGAGTATCTTTGCTCTATTTGGATCATCAGGTAAATCCACCATTAATCTGTCAGAGAAAATGCATTTTTTTAATTTATTTTAGAGAAAAAAGGCGTGATAGACGAATCACAAAACTAGCTTCACCGTGCATATCTTAACTATATTTTGTCGAATCAATATGAATTATTACCTCCGTGGCAATCTCCTAATAACAGCCTCATCAAGGTCAAAGGGCCGATTAGTAGCGGCAAGAACCAAAACCCTCTCTGTATCTTTGGTACGTAGACCATCCCAATTTACCATGAATTAATTTTTCACCTTTCGTGTTGCTTCATGCTCCCCTGGATTTTCTCTTCTTCCCAACATGCTGTCTACCTGCACAGCAAGAAAAAGAATAAGCCAGCCAGGTGTTTGATTAAACTACTATGAAAACAGCAAAGAGATGAGGATCACAGCAACTCGCCTCGTCAACAAAAACGACACATGGGGCAATTTTGCTCGCCAGGGAAAAAACAGCTTTTACAGACTTCTCGGCCTCACCAAACCACTGTTGCAAGGAAAATCAGCATCAGGAAATCAAAGGTTGTGATGTGATGCTCAGAGATAAAACATTCATTACCTTAGATGCGATGCTTGACATAGAAATGTTAATGAAATTTGCACCAGCTTCTGTAGCCACAGCTTTCGCCTGTTCCAGGAGGTCCAAACAGAAGTATGCCTTTACAAGGCTGCACCGTAAAATGCTGACAGTTAGACTCTCTTTCCATCAACAAACCAAACTGATAGCCGAGAAAATCTAAATACCTTCGTTAGTTGCCCCTTGCAGAAAAGTTCCGGCCTCTGTAAGGGAAGCATCACCAATTCTTTGAGAGTATCCTTGACATTCTCAAGAGCTCCAACATCATCAAAGGAAACTCCAATGTCATTGGGTGGGATAACATCTGCCAAAAGGCTTTCCTCAAAATTATTTTCTGTTTCAACATCCTGATTGTGCCCAAAATGAACAGTAAGAAATCATCAAAGGATAAGATATCGGGAAAACAGAATTTTACGAGGACTGTGTTTAGTAATTTTTGCACGTAAATATAAAAATTTAAAACACCTGGAGTGACTTCTTCAAGTTTTTGGAATCATTCTGGATAGCATGCAATATCTCAATCCCGTACTTGATGCTGCTTGAATATAAATAGCATTAGAACTGTCTAGCCTATCAATAGAAAAAACCAAACAAGATTAGCTATCAGTTACCTCTCACAAGACAAAACAAATTTTGATTCAGCATTAGCTTCAGGATTGTGCATTAGATGATGGCTTAAAGCCCATCCAACAACTTTCTCTGCACCTGAAATACAATTTAACTTAGTTTTATAGTAAAAATTGATTTAAATTTGCTAGGTTAAATACATATAATTGACAGAAGCAAAACATACTTTCACTAGTGAGACTCTGATCCTTGATGCATAATGTTTCAAGTCCTTCACCTAGGACGACATGGAAAAACAATAAAACTGCATATCCAATTACACACATTAAGACATGAAAAATAACTCATAATGATTCACAATCATATACAGTATAAGTTTTTCCATGCATGTGTAGGAAAGCGTGAATAGGGATTACTGAAAGACACAAAATAACATCAGAAAGAAGTTATACAAAAGCAAAAAGCACAAATTTTGGTTTGAATATCTTCTCCAGTGTACAAGCAGAAACTTCTCCCAAACATAGACCGTCAACACAAACAACACTAAATGTAAACACATGACATAAAGGAAATTTGAATTATTATCACGGTTGCGTGGCAGAAGCTCCAGTTTTTTCTGAGATAAACAACCACATCAAAAGACAAAAAATTAGTTCTTTTAAAGAAAAAGGATCAGCAGCAGATTATATTATTCTGCCTTTTGAAACAGTAATTATCCACACGGACAATTTGAACTTCCACATTTGATATTTCAAAAATAGATACCATCTGAATACATTTCTCGGAAAATGATAATAAGATATGAAGAATCTTCCATCTCCGAATAGCATGGCCGTAATACAGCTACATCAAGGTGGCACTCTCCTAAATACTGATAAATTAACTTAGACATTCTTCCTTTTGAAAAAGCAATTATCCATACAGAAAATATGAACTTTTACATTTAGATATTTTAACAATAGCTTACATCAAAATATATTTCTCTGAAAATGATAATTAGATACCAAGAATCTTCCATCTCCAAATGGCACAGCCATCGATGAGCAGCAATAGCTACAGATAAAAACTAGGTTGAGGTCCTCAATACTAATAAGCTCTCTCAAATCTTAATTAATATACTAGCTCTACTTCATTTGAATTTTGAACCAGCATTACTTTGGTTCTAATCTTATAGTTATCTAATTTGGACCTGAATTGTTTCACCCCCTTACACCTTTAACAACTATGCCATCTGGTTTCTATTTTTTAATTGAAATGTGACTAGTCTTCAAAAAAAAAGCCACACACAATTGATAGGACACTAATATAATGCCAACTAAAGAAATACAATCATCCTCCTAATAATACCTAAATTTGGTAAATAAAAATAATTTAAACAAAATTCAGATGATGTGGGCTCCAAATCTAACATTCTTAAAACACTTTTTTTGGTTTATCGCTTCATCAGTAGATATATTAAAAGAGATATTCAATAACAAAATTATTGTTAGTTACTATTATTACAATTAGTTTGCTATTGTTTATTTATTAATCATTAAATATTATTATTAGTGTCAGTATTATTATTATGTAGTATATTACTTAATTATTATCATTACCAATTATTATCATTGAGAGTATAATTAATTTATTATTATGATTATTGTTTATCTTTCATTATTAGTTATTATTATTTGTGATAATTGGTTTGCAAATTATTAATTATAATTATTGTTATTAGTTTCAGGTCAGATAGCCTTACTTGAGCTACATACACGATACAACTAGTAACCACAAACAAATGTAGTTTAAATATCTAAGAATGTTGACACAACTTTGTTGCTTATCTAAAATCCCAAGTTGAGGCCTTCATAGATCTAGAGTCAGACTGGGAAAGCAACCTTATCTAAAATCCTAAGTGCCTATGCATCAGTAAATATATATGACACCATTTAAGTAACCAGTATCAGGAGTCACCACAATGCTTAATACACAGAAAGCCAGATAGTAAGAGCAAAAATCATGTGAACTACAATAAAAAAATGACACAAACAAAAAATTCTAAGAAAGATTTTTCACAGCACGGAGGTGATTCAAATTTCCCTTCACTTTGAATGTTTCAGCATCCCGATCAAGTTGATGCTTCCATGATGTTAGAAGTGCCTCGTCCTGCAACAATAATAAGTTCACATATGCAATCCAAGTATAAGCAGTGATAGACTGTAGAAATAGTACAACGCCCATATTAACAGACCTGCAGCAAGTGAATGACTACTTTATTAGGGAAAAGTTTACTGAGCAATTCCGTTGCCTTTAACACTTCTTTCCCTTTGTCGTGAAGTTTTCTTAAACTACCCTGAGATAACAGAAGGCCAATGGTTCATACATTATATAATAACTTGCATTAGTCACCATGATTATAAATAAGTATCAACCACTAACAAGGCACTGACAAATATTGTGACACTACTTCATTCACCAATTTAATAAACATAACATGTTTATATTCAGTCTTATGCTTTCATCTTATTTAAAATCCCTAAAACACAAATGAAATGTATGCTCCAGCATAAGCACCTTAAAATCTTCAGTTTTCTAAGGTTTACATCTCTCCAGCATACGCACAGTTTTACACTTAAAATGAAGAAGTAACTACACTAACTTTTTCTTACTAGGGGAAAGAATAATAAACTACGACACAGCTTATGCCAACTCAAAAAAAGAAGAGAGACGCAAACGAATGGAATAGGGTGCCCACCGGAAATGCCAAGTCAAGAAGAGAAGTATAATTTCTACCAAATTTTGGGAGCAGAAGACCACCAGGAAGCGACTGCAATAAGGAAATGCTACATTAGTTATTAATCATATCTTTGAAGTGGATATCATTATGGCACATTGAAGCTAAGAAAATGTAACTGGGATTTACCCATATAAACTGATGAAAAACAACAACAATATAATAACCCAAATTGCCTATCAAGGCTCCCGCACAAGCGGGGTCGGATGTACACAGATTTACTCCTGTAATAACAGAGAGGCTGTTTCCAATTGACCCAAGAGTGGAGTTTCAACAACTATCCATGACTTCACAATAGAAGAAGTACAGATAGATTAATGAGCCATTTTGCTTTAGTCCATTATAATTCAAAGCCAAAGAATGGTAAAATCTTTGGCCCCATCAAAATAATGGACAAAAAACTGATGAAAAACATAAAACCAAAAATATGTTTTTTTGAGGAAAATTGAATGGAATAAGGTAAAGATAGCCTCAATTATGCAAATCTTATTTCTTTGCATAACAGCCTTCTTGATTTATTTATATCAATATTATTCCCAAAATAACGTCAACAATGGGCTATACAACCACATATATCCATCTTCATATATTAACATTGCACTACAAGAGCCAACTAAGGTTGCCTTGACAGGGAATGGTCATAAGGGCTATAACTAGAAAACTCGAGTTTGAGTCCTTCTATGTGCAGTTTACTAATATTGGGAAAGAATCCACCTAAAAAGTGCCTAACTAGCCCTGAGCCTGAACCTATTGATTAGATTTACACACCAAAAATATTTCACTGCAACAAACTACTACGAAAATTACAAAGAAAAAATTAATGGTCAAAAGATATGCTGCAGAAATTTGATTCAGAAATTCACAAAGGAAAAGGTAAACTAAGGAGTTATGCATAGCTCTGATACAATCAAGGTGCAACTTTTCTTCTGTAAGACGAGAGACACTATTTCTGCTACATACTAACTATAAAGTAATTATAATATCAACATGAGCCTAACAGCATACATTACAACACATAACAATGGCCTATATCATTATAACCACCATAGTCTTTTTCCTACATAACTAAAAAATGAAATAGCATTGCATCTAGAAGAAATATACTTAAATAAACCTTCTTTAAATGTCAGCTAGATGGGTCATTAACTTGACTTTACGTATGCTGTAAGTTAACTTTTTTCATAAGAGAAAAGACAACTTGATCATGGCCTGGTATGCAGTATGCTCCAACAGCACCGAATGATGATTACACTTTGTCTAATGGTTAAATGCCAGACTTTAAGTCTTCACTTTGTCAAATGGTCCCATACAGAAGCACATCGGTAAAAGTAAATTCAGATAGATGAACCATTTTACCTTTTCCTTTCAGTTATCAGTTTGAGAGTGTGAAGCAATAACAACTACATTATCAGGAAGCTTTTCAAGCTTGCTTTTAAGCATAGAGCATGTAACTGGATTCCCTGAAATCAATTTCTCTGCATCTTTCATAAACAAAATGAAAGGAGAATTTCTGCTTTCACTATGTACAACCTGATAAAATACTCAAATAAGAGCTTTAAACAAAAACCAATGATGGAAAAACAAAACAAAGTCAACTAAAATAGTATAGATAGCAAGTACTACCTCAAACAATGAGTTGATTAACAGCTGGTTAACATCTTCTTCATCATCCAAACGAAGATCAGTAACTAAGCATAAGAATAAGAGATACCTTAGGTAAGAAGGACCATGAAAAATATTAAGGTGCTAACTGATGTTACACGAAAGAACTAATAAACAGTATTACCATCGCAAAAAAATCCATGACCTCCTCGCACAGGCCTCCAAGATCAACACCATCAGGTACAGGCATATCAAACCTTACCCCAATTTTTGACAGAGGATTGCCCTCAAAAACTAGTACGACCTTTCCACGAACCCCATTGATCGGGCCACTACATATTATATCAACACAGCATTAGTGGAGCAAACAAAACGCAACACCCAGGCCAAAGGAACCAGAATCGACACGAAAAAGACAAACAGGAGAAAATATCAAGTTCAATCCTAAATGCTGCACAAGGGTCTTAATAAATGTAGTACAGTGGTCTTTGTTCTTTATAAAAAAAATATCAATATGGCTTTCAGGACTGTTTGGAAAGTTCTTCCATTGTAAACTAATCAAAAAATGTAAAACTGATCCACCTAAAAATCACACCACGCAAGCAAGATAAACCACAGAAACAACCCATAGAACTTCAAAAATATTGAAATGTCCACTCATACCTTGACCGTGATGGTGTTGATGTTGGTAAAGATAAACCGGACATATTATATCTTACTCTATCACCTGAATAACATATTTTAGGTTATCAAGTTACTTTAAGGTCCAAAATAAAGGATTGAAACTACAACGTGATATTAGATAGGAAGGAAAAGTGGAATGTCAATCGCACCAATTTGGAACCAAAGTTTCCTAGATGTCCCTGACGTTGAGGGTATAGCATCAGCCTCCTTTGGATGAGATTCTAGGTTGGAGGAAGAAGGTGCATTCGTGGAGCCAGGAGTCACAGCTTCAACACCTAATGCATTGACAGTTTTTGAAAGGTCTGTTGCTACAGGACCTAGCTTAATACACAGGCAAGATTTTTCTGCATTTATACACTCTTTCGGTAAAGCAGCTTCCTTTGAAGATAACCCCTACATAGCAACCGCAAATTAGTCTTACATCAAACAGATGACCATGTCCATGTCAAAAAAAGTCAAGTAAATATTTCAGCTTACACTCATAAGCATATTGTGATCATATACGAGTAATTTAGAACCAAAATGGCTAGCAAGAGCTTTGGCCAACATTTCCTGATATAATTCTGAGCCTGCACAAGAAGTACACTTCCATTTTAATACCATACAAATGCTAACCTGTAATAGTTCAACGACAGAATAACAAAAAATGAGGTAAGCCACCAACAAACCTGCAGGACCAGAAAGCAAAATTCGTGGATTTGCAGCAGTTAGGTCTGCTGTAAATTTCACATGTTCCTTACGCCTCAGGTGTATATATGAAGCTGCAACCAGTAAATTTTTTGTATTCTCTCTGTCAAAAAGAAAAGGTACAGGTTGACAAATTACAATCATTTCAAATAGATAGAATCCCCCTCACGTAAACATTTCAACTAAATACATCTATTATTCCTCCATGATTTTAGAAATAAAATAACAGGTAACTATTCATCGCCAATCATGTCCATAAACATTGAAATGCAGTTTTCCAGAAATCAAATTGACAACTGTAAATCAGGCATTAATAATTTGAAAATATAAGTCAGGCATCAAAGAAAGAAAAACACGCAATTTTGTACGAGAAAAATAAGCATAAATCAGTAAGCGCCAATAACGCAATGGCTATGATGGAAATAGTTTTGCACAATAAAATTTAACTTTTAAGAAAAAATCACTTCTTTAAATAATGTTTGTTACTATTTGTTTGTGTATGGCACTAAAGTTTAACAACTATAGTCTACAACTTCCATATTGCAAATACAACTATGGTATAAATCCAATTTAAGGAAGTGCATCGCTCAGACATTGAACTAGAAAGTATCAATTTATTATTTATAGGAAAACTTATTAAGTTAATGACTTTTTTGACACTAATTCAGACATAGTTAAGTAGAAGTAAAACTGAAAAAATATCCAAAAAGTAAATTACTTTTGCAAAAAAATTTGTGGAGTATGCAAGTGCTTTGAGTAAGTTGCATTACTCATCCGTGGTAAGTGCCTTTTGATCAGCATGATATTCATTTGCATTGTATGGCAGAAATAAGACAAGGATTTCAACAGCAAACACTAAACAGACACACAAGCAATATATGGCCATGGAGAAGAAAACTTAGTGGATTAAACCTTGCCATTGCAATCCCCTCTGAGCCAGCGGTTAGAGAGAAAGCTCTTGCATGTGAGAAAGCAAACTTAAAAATAACCAACGAACAAAAGAAGTCTTGATCTTTTTTCCATTTTTCAGTGTTCCTTCCTAAATTGTGTCTTTGCACTTATGAAATCCCAGATGAAACGAACATGTTATTGCCATAAGATATGCATAGTTTCCAATCTGTCTCTTTAAAATATCATTTCACAAAATGCAGCCAGTCCTTTATGAATGGATCTTTCCCTAGAGCTAGAAGGAATTATCCAAGTTTGCTCTTTTTTTAACTACCAAAAACTCTTGACGACTTAAGACATAACAACTTCTAAAGTAATATAAGAAGTCATCAGTTCAAGTCACAATTACAAATCTTACGAAGAAAATAATCACTGATTCACAAATCATCTATAGCTTAGAAATAAACAACCAATGAGGTAAAAAACAATTTATACCTTAAATAGTACGGGAAGTTCCCAAATGAAACTTCTATGTTTGTACCATCTAAAATTCCAGCATAAATGTCTTGTTTGAACGCTGCAGACCGCAATGGCATGCCCAAAGTTGAAGTCAACTGTGAATCCCGTGCCCACTCTTTCCTTTCTTCCAATACCTGTTTACAAAAACAAAGATACTTTTGCTCAATTTTTGTTTATAATCATTTGATTGAGCTAACATCCTGAAGGAAGGTCTTATCAAATCATTTACCCCAGAGATTTTTACATTGCATGCATTAGTAGTGTTTTGGTTGCAATCTTGAGAAACATTCCTGTCAACTGCTCCTATATTGGCAGCTTTATCACTCCCCACACTAGGAGTTGAATTGATCTCCAAGCCATCTAGCTCAATTTTTGCTCCATCGTTAACAAAGGAATGGGCTGGAACCTGAGTCCCTTGTTGGATTTTACTGGCATTCATAATTGGAGACTTGTAACGAGATATGTCTTGCCTTGTGCTTGAAAGAGATGCTAATTTTGATGTCCCAGCAACAGCAGAAGGATCACCAGACCCCCTTTCAAGTTGCATTGTTTTTCCCAGACTAGTTTGCACTCCCACACCCTTAACTGCAGCCTCAGTCATCATGAGTTGCTGAAAAATCTGAGTTGGGATAAAATTAAGGTATTTCCCAAAGTAATTAGTTTTCAAAGGAACACAAAAAGAAGCAGGAATGTGAGGCTGACAAAAAAATTACATAAACAAAAGACAGCAGGTTGCATAACTAGAAAAAGGATATATAGGATGGGTTCCCAAACACACCAAAAACCACCTCATCTCCAGAGTGCAACACATGACTAGTATTCTTCTTGACTACTTTGCCGTTAACTTGCACAGTTCGGATGCTGCCCGTGCTTTCTAGCAAACCTTTGACAGTTCCCTCGCACTGATCATGTCCACAAACAGTGAGTACTCAAACTGCATGTGCATATTAAGGAGTTCACCTCAAGAAAAACTAATAAAATAGACAATTGCACTGAAGAACATATGAGAAGAGTGAAATCCTTATGATTACCACTGTATATAATTTACTCATCATGCGGTCGTTCTTAAGTTTTAAAGGAGATACTACCTGCGTATGTATGATCTTGCACGAAACTCTACTAATACTCTGATCCTTCAACGGGATTTTGCGATTTCGCCTTTAACTGATTGTGAAACACGGTGAGGATATGTCTACGTTTGGATTCTGCATATCAGTCATCCCCAATCAAAGAACCCTTCGAGTAAATAAAAGCTATATTTCAAATATTTCAAAGAAGAAAGAAATGATAGTCCACATTTTCCATGTTATCCGAAACTTGCATCGTATGTAGTCCAACATCAAGTTAGCTAAATTCTTGAATAGAAAACATTACTGATGAGTACCTTTGCAGACTGTGAGAGAAGTTTACACCACGGTCTTGATGTTTCGAAATTCGTTTGAACCGGCGTCTGATACAAGCTCTGCGACGACAATGGACTTCTAGGCTTATCAGCTATGACCGGTGTAGAACCTTGAAATATTCATCGATTAAGTATCAAGATGAAGGCTGCAAAGATTCAAAAAAAGATAGATAGTTCACAGCAACGAATCGCCTACCTTCTGCAATCGGTGTGACAAGAGGCACTGATGGAGCAGCCTCAGCCTTCCCTGAACTCACAACCTCTCCATCGACTGCACCGGGAATCTGAGCATCACCAGGCCCACATTCAACGGGATCCGCGGCGGCAGGAGAACGCAATTCCTTGGAATTATCAGCTGCCGGCATCGGTTTCTCTGTAGCAGCACCTTTTTCGTCCTGGAATTCAAACGAACCAGGAGAATTTTACAAGAAATGAAACCTTAAGCAGCAAGAACCATATAAAGAACAGATATTAGGCTGAAATCACAAAAAAATTGGCCGTGTTCTTGACCTTTAACCGCTTTGGTGACGACGACTTATCTTCCGAGGAGGAAGATCTCTTGGTATCGTCTGCGGGAGGAGTTTCATTCCTATTTGGTGAAACCATGACTCTTCTTGTTTGTTTCTTGCTCTCTCTATCACTTCCTCTTCCTTCTCTCAATACTCTGAATACTTGGAGCTTGAGAGAATCAGAGAGGTTTTTGTACTTATATGTAACTGTATTTATACTAGCGGCTTTTAGAATGTTACTTTGTGAATTAATAATTTATTCATTTTGCTTTACTTTGGCGTATATTTGCCAAACATTGCTTTTATTTTTATATAAAGTAAAATCTCTTGTTGTAATTTAAAATATTATAATGTATTTTAATTAAATAAATTATATTTCATTTATATATATTCATTCAGAATTGTAACATTTTATGTGTAATATTTAATTTAATGAATATTATTTATAAAATTAAAATACGTTGTCACAAAGATTTGATGTACACAGTTTAATTTTATTTATTATATTTTATAGAAACTATTTGTTATAACATACTGGTATCAAACAATGTCTTCTTATCTAGAAAGTGTCACAACAATAACAATGTATGAAATATGAAAAATTATAGATGTTCTTCAAGAATATTTAAACTTTAAGAAGAAGTTAATGACAATATAATCGTATTTTACAAAAATCATCATATATGTAGTTATAGAGAATTATTAATATATGATATTATTGGAACCATGTATTTATAAAAGAATTTCAAAAAAATGTGATTTTATTATCTTATCGAAATAGCAAATTTTTAAATTGTTCAAGCTGGAACCGGAGAAATAAATGATTTTAGAGATTATTAGTTCTACTGTAACCAATTCATCAATATTCTTGACAGATTCTACGGTGACTTTGTTAAAACAAAATCTTAATTACTTTGCCCCATAACATCGTTGTAATGGTTAATCTAATGGTAATAAGAAACAAAGTAAGATTTACTATGTTAAAAACAAAGTCACTATGACCACACCCAATATTTTAGTAAACATTCTTTTATAAACTTTGTAGACTTTGTAATGTAATATAAAATAAAACTACTAAACAAACATGTACACATATATATAAATGCATTTTTACATGGGATTCAAATTACCCGTCATTCTATATAAGATTAATGCATCAATTGATACTCAAACTTGTCCTAAAAAATCTCATGCCTCCTTGAATTTTAAAAACGTCCCTCAACTACCTTAACTTTTAAAAAATGCATCATTTAACTAACTCCGTACCACTTGACCACTCTCGTTCCGGTGTTTGGAATACACAAGTCGCAACATGGATATATTTCAATATCAAGTTTCTATTTTAAAAAGTCAACCCTCTAAGAAAAAGACACGTGACATTTAATTATAAAATTCTACATCTTCTTCGCCAACCCCCTTTTCACATAGAAGCACATTCCAGCCAATTTCTTTTACTTCTGATTGTTTCTCACTCGACCAACTATTTGTTCTTCGCATCATTATTGTTCTAGGAAAAATTGATTTTGACTTTTAGTAAGGAAGATTGACGCTGCT